>PVLD010003256.1:74380-146256 GCA_004027595.1 Dinomys branickii | reverse complement strand
GGATTCTTGCAGATAGGCCACTCAGGTGTTCCTCCCTGGGTGGAGCTCCTTCCCCCCTCACAAAACCCGTTGGGGCGCCTAAGTAGGTCTTCCCACCCAGGAGATCCCGCAGTCCTTAAAGCTGCTTTGATGTCTCTCGCTGGGCTGAGCTTCTTCCCGATTCAGGAAAAACCGGTTAGAGCGCGCACTTAACTCACCCAGTGATCGTGCAGACAGGAGTGCGGTTCAGATATTTTTCCCTGGATGGAGATTTTCCCCGACTCAGAAATCCCGCCGGCCAGTCGCTGTTGCTACAGTTCGTGCAGCGCTGGCTGCGGGGGTGGGGTTCTGAGCGGGATCCCAGAGCGCTGCCCGGTTTGGCGCAGTTTGTCCCAGTAGCGCGTTCTCTATTGGGTTCAGGAGCTGAAGCCGTTCTTCCCTCCGCACTCGCTCCCTCGGCTGGTCGTCTTCTTCCCGGAAGTCCTCATTTCTGTCTTCATATTGCTATATTTCATTGTTTGGGTGGTAATCCTTTGGGAGGTTCTCTCTCTGCTGCCTACCCGGTCGCCATCTTCCCGGAAGTCTCAGTAACAATTTTCTGATTTGCCCATCAATATATTAGGTAATTAATTAATTTAACTAAATTAGCTAATTTACCAATATATTAAGAAATTTAGCTGTGTGTATAAGAAATGTACATGTATTATGAAATAAATACAAATTAAATTGCAGGTAAACACTACCAATTTGTTTTAAAATGTGTTTAATAACTCTCTGTCACAGTGATGTGTTTTTCCACCTTAGCGTTTCTTTCTGATATTCAGTTTCTATAAAGATTTTAATTCTGTCATTCATAACTGTAATTTAGGTCTTATATTAATATTATTGCTTTTTGCCAGACAAGAAAATAAAAGCCCAGAATGTTCATTCAACTTTTCCAAGACCACAGAGCTAGTAAAATTAGAAATGAGATTTAAATCCAAACTTTCTGATTTTAGATCCTACTTGCTTAACTACTACCTAATTTTTTACAAAGTCTCGTTACCAAGCACCATGGTAGGTGTGCCTTATGCTAACTGATAACCAGTTTGCCACATTACACATGAAAAGGAAGCCAGCACCCACATGGCCTCCAGTAACATTCAGGATCACTGACCAGCAGGCTCGTAGTCAGTACTGGAATTAATTCCAGTTAGGAGAAAGGGGAAGGAAGGGAGACAATGAGTGAGAAGGTCCACTGGGCTGGTCGGGGAAAGGTTACTCATTCTTGAGAAAGGGACGTCGTTGGATGAACTGTGACTCACGATGTCCCTGATGTGGACGCAAACCGGGCTGGAGAGGAATCACTGTTCAGATATGAGAACTTTTCTTGTTACCAGGACATTGTCTCCACTTAAATCTGCTCTCTATGTAAAACCACTGTGTGTATAAAGTGAAATTAGTTTGTGAGAACCATTTTGTGAAAATGAAAGCTTATTGACTCTCCGATAGTAAAAGTGGACATAACTATGCACAATAACCTCTCAAGAATAATCTTAGCTTTCCCTCACCTATTTTGATTCAGTTGTGATGTTCTCATTATTTTATCCTTGTTATTTTTTTTAACATAATGAAGTCCTGCCTTGTGTCATTCTTCAAGGAACTATGAATTCTGTATGTATATTGTTGCAAATTCTGTGTGCTTCTCTTTTGTAAATTAATTTTTTAATCATATAGCTGGCCAGATAGCCAACCCAGCTTCCATTTGAATCTAGTCAAATATAATCTGGTATATGGTTGCTAATTGCTTAGCTGCTGATTTTATTGTTTAAACAGTTTGGGTGAGTAAGATACATATGAATTTTATTCTGAAATAAAAATGAAAGTACACATTTAAATGTTCATGGAAGAATTATAACTTGCTCACTTTAAATGACAGGAATGATATCTGAAAGAGCATTTGGGGCAAGAGGAATGAAAAAATTTCACAAAAAGCAAATGATTCAGTCTGTTATCTTTAGGGTTTCCCTTTTTAAATTTGCATAACCTTTCAATCTCTGCCATCAGGAAATAGTTGTGAACTTTCCTATTGGGTAATAATGGAAGAAGTGGCTGTGACTAACCGCTTATGCAGACCTCCGTATTTAAATCTTGAGCAGAAGACGACGTGCCTTAGAAATTACCCAGACTAAGCTTTTCAGAGTAGATTTTGACTTTCAAATTCCTGCCCTGCTTTCAAACAAGATCTATGAAGCACATAACTTTTTTGCACAAGATTTTAAATTCTTGCCCTTTAAAATGTGTCAGAATTCCAGTTTTAGATGATTGCTGACACTCTCTTGTTTCTCAGAAATCAGAGATTCTTTCTGCCCTTGTGTGTATGTGTGTGCATGGAATTGTGCCTCCTTAATAATCAGTTTTTTTTAACTTATGCAAGATTTTATTTTATTATTCCTAGGAAGGAAGAAGTCATAAAGAAAAAAAACTTTATTCAATTTATTGATCATTCAGATTCCTTTAAGTATAATACAAATAAATGATTGTCTCCTTAGAAATCAAGATTTTACTTTACTGGTGTTTTCTCAGTTCATACCTAAAACTCCCCCCAGTATCAACTATTCATCCTAACCGTCTCAAGGTTTTGCTTTTTTTTGTTGCTGCTGCTTGTTTTGGTTTGTTGCAGTAGGCAAGTGATCATAAGACACGAACCCCAGTGACGGAAAACTAGGAAACACTTTTAGAAGACGTTCCCCTGACTCTCAGTTGATGACAGCAGCTGAGAATGCTCCACTTTCCTTATGGGTACTGAGCTGTTTTTCCTACGACTCCTCTTGGAAGCAATGGCATTACTCTTGGTGGATTTATAACAGAAACCAGCAGAGTGTCACTGAGTCTCCAAACTATCTTTCCATTGTTATGAGGAGAAAATGGCTTCATAGTTCCCTGAAGAATGGCACAGAACTGTCCGGTTTTCAGTCAGAAGTAAACCATGTATCCGTCTCTCACCCATGAAGGACACTGAGGAAGAAGGTGCACACCTACGCTGGCCACCAGCAGCCGCAGCGTGTGTCTGAGAGGGCCGGCCACCCCAGGAAATGCCAGCAGTTGTGTCTCACTGTGAGCTTCAGGAGCCCAGCAACCACTTTATTATTGATCCACTGGCTGCCAGCTCATTGTGTTTGAACAATAGGTGATGCAGACCCTGGGAACCTCACTTCACATGTGTTCCCTCGCAGTGTCCGGATGTCATTCAGATCTTTTGGTGAGAAAACAAGGTGGGTAAAATGGTGTGGCTGACCAGACAAATAACTTCTAAGGTACTGAATTAGATCGAGGAAGTTTATGCCAGACTAAAAGCTTGTCTGGTTGGGGTGGGAAATGATGTATACATGAACATGTAAAGAAAAAACAATTCCGCTATCTGGGAATATTATGAACAAAACGTTTGAGTTTTGCCAAGTGTTTGCCAGAGTTAAAGTGGTTTCCCATGATGTTTCCAGGCTTTTATTTCGACAGTCTCACTGATTTTCTTTCCTCCTAAGGGATGACTATAGAACCTTTTCCCAAATGTCCGAGTCGTTTTATTGTTGTTGTTGTTATTATAACAAAAGGTAGTTCAATGTAGCTGTTTTTCTGTTTCCCTAAGAGAACATCACAGTAAATTATATTCCAGTATTATGGGATCATACAAAAGAAGAGGATTTTAAGAGGTTGTCATATAACTTATCACCAGTAGATGCATATAATTCTTCAGTTTCTTATTTTACAGAGAGAAAACCCAGCAGCTATACTGGGCGACTATAACACAAGGAATTAAAATTCTCACTTAGACATGAAAAAGAAAAAAATTATTTCATGCTGGATATAATTAAAGTTTCTGCATAAAGAGTGATTAAATAGTTTTAGAATTTCTTCATACCAGTAAAATTTTGATGAGGTAATATTCAGCTTTAATCGTCTCTAGCAATATTTTGACCTCTTTCTAGTTTTTTTTTATATTACCTCTTGTCTCAGATTTTATGTAAAATAAAATCTTGCCCACTTTACATCAGTCCCTGTGTACTAACATCTTCTGTGGATTCAAAATAAATGCATTTGGGCTAAGCAGGTCTGTGTGGACACAGCACCGAGAGGCAAGAAGCAGCAATTACACCCACCTCGGTTTATTTTATTTTATTTTTTTTCCGGGACCGGGGATCGAACTCAGGGCCCTAGTGCTCGGCGGCAAGCACTTAGCCCACTGAGCTGTACCTCCAGCCCTCCTCGGTTTATTTTAGCACCAAGTGAAAGTGGCAGCTTTCCGGGTCTCCCTGAAGCTGCCTTGCCACAGCCCATCTCCTCAGATACCCTGAAACTGGTCCTGCTTCTCTTGAGCTTGACTTTGCCAAACATTGCAGGTTGTATTTCAGCAAAAATAACATTTCTGCTATGGCCTAATTTCTGCTGCTAATTTTATCTAGCTGGGGTGACTACATTTCAACTGTATACTCAAAAGAAATGGTGTCCAATGTTTAAAAGGTACTGTGCATTAATTCAAAAACACTTCAAAGTACCAAGATCTACATTGCCAACGTCTGAATGTTACGATATGGGTATGTATGCGCATGTATACAGGGATAACTGGAGTGCACAATAAATGTGTACGTTGTTTTGATTTGCTACAGTAAAGGCACACTCCCATTGGTCCTCCTCAGAATACTCTCCCTCCCTTGGCACGCACTTATCCCTGTTTTGCCGCTTTCTGAAGCCGTGCTGGAAGTCTTCTTCCCCAAAGCTCGGTGTGAGGGCTGATTGAAAAGCGTGGCGCATGCTGCTGCTGAGCGTCATCTGACGGAAAGGGGGCTGCACAAACGTGAAGGTGAGTCCTCATCGCCTTATGTGCCAGCTCTGGTCCGGGGCTTCCGGCTTTTCCCCAAAGTCCTGACCGTGAAAAGCAAATATGTTGGATTTAGGAAAGATGGCGGAACTAAAGACTCCCGCGGAAGAGAGCTCGTAGAACCGCCTCACAAGGTGGCAAGAGTCATGGGTGAGTCCAGAGAGGGAGCCGGTTTTGAAGAGAATGTGTGGGAGTGTGTCTTCCACCACAACGGGTTTTCAAAATGTAAACGCCGTTATTTGTTGATCACACAATGTGTGTGTGTGTGTGCTTATTTCATTGTTTAAAAAGGATCCTTTCCTTCTTAGTGATTCTTTTTTTTTTTTTTTTTGCGGTACTAGGGATTGAACTCAGGACCTTGTGCTTGCCAGGCAAGCACTTATTCCACTGAGCTATATCCCCAGCCCCCTTAGTGATTCTTTTTTCCCCAAAGAATTTGACAGATTTTCACTTCTTGACTTAAATAGAAGAAAGTAAAGCAGAAAACTTCAAGCAAAAGGGCTAAAATGTACTGTGCTATTGAAGAACATCCAAAAAAGTTAGAGCTGTGAAAATTACAATACAGTTGTGGCTTAATTGCTTTAAAAATCAACTGGCATTTAACTTTTCAAGAATCCAGATACTAATAAGGCTATGAGAAATAGAATATCCCCATTTGAGGAGGAAGTACGTGCTTTTATCCAATGTCCAACTTTAATGTATAAAATGAGCAAGAGAGAGGTAACATGAAATATTAGTAAGTTCCTAAGATGTGCCAGAGATTTATGAGCAGAATTTTATTGGATCCTCTCAAGACCTCCACAAGATAGGGTTATCACTTCCGTTTTACGGTTTGGGGGGTCTTAAATGGCTAAGCAAATCTCCTGTTTCAGTGGCATAACCTTAAAATGAAAGAGAGTTCTCTAAATTGATAAACATAGCTTTAAGAAAATCTGCTACATTGTTCTATTTAATCTGATTTCAAACTGATGAAAACTGTGTCTGCCCTGGTCTTCAAATTGGTAACAGGAAATCACTGGTTTAGGCCATCTCTTTAAAATAATTCTGGTTTAACATCCCAGATTCCAATTATTAAAGAAAACAAATCTCCTGTTTCAGGGGGATAACCTTATTGAAAGCACGTGATGACTCTTGTCTCAATACTTCATCCAAACTATGGCTTATACACTTCATTTTATAAGGACAAAAATATATCAAGGGTGACTTTGAGTTTTGGGACCCTAAACTACTTAAAAGATTCAGAATTAAATATTAAGAAAAATTAACATTCAGAAAAGATAAAATTTCTCTTTTCATGATTTAAATAAAAGGCCCTAAATGTTCAGTCTCTGCTTCTAACCACTCCTTCCCCTCTTTATCCTGCAGGTCCCCTAGGAAATTCTACACTGACTCCAAGGCGCTCACAGATTCCATATCGCTGAGCAAAGGAAAGGGGGACTGAAGTCATGGAAATGCATTATAAAGTTTCTGTGGTAGCTGAGCATAGCAAAGAAAATACATGATGTCCTAGACCTGGCTTTCAAATTCTCTTAGCATTCCTGTAGACACTGATATACTCTCTGCCCTGGGATTCAAATCTATGAGACAGAAGAGATAAAATGAGCTCCATACTGAGCACTCAGCCCTGCTGTTTTGCTGTATAACAGTGAGACACAGCTGTGTAACAAATCCTGTGTAATGGTGAGACACAGCTGTGTAACAAGTGCCCCCACACTTCAGTGGTGTCAGATGACAATTCTCTACTGTAGTTCCCAAGTGCAGGAAAGCTGGATGTTCTTCGGGTCTGTGGAGGGCCCACACATGTCTGCAGTCAGCCAGTGGTCAGCTGTGGATCAGCTTTGCTGATTTTTGATGCTCCCTACCCTCATTTCTCTAACTGAGGTGTTTACAGTTTGCCCAGGACAATTCTGGCCCCTGTCTCTCCTCCTCCCTTGTGTTCCCTGGTTCCAAAGAGTAGGTGAGATTATCTGAGGGGTGGGGGCACTTCTGCTGTGCTCTGCTGGTCAAAACAGGGTTCACAGCCAGCTGATGGCAGTGTGTGAAGTCATGTTGCAGAGTGCATGGAGATGGGGTCTTGAAGGGCTGTGGCCACTTATGCCACCTGCAAGGCTACCTGTTTCCTATTTGAGGACTAGGAGAAGACACACCACTATTCTTTCACTAGTTACCCTGAAAATGTGCCATTTTACTAATGGGAAAATGGAGAAATACAAGATACTGAGTGTTATACCAAAAATATCAGTGAGAATTTATGTTCAGAGTAGAATCATTCTGAGTTATCTTGAGCCCTAAGAGTCAATTGTTAGAAAAAACAACAAAAGCAACTCGCTCCCAGAGACAGTACCCAAAATAATAGTGCTATAACCTATCTCTGTCACTCAAATTACTGTTGTCATTTTAATAAACTAATTTTGGGCAGTGTAATTGTACTTAAGTAATCTTTTCGTTTATGTAATTGTTATAGTAAATACCCACTCATACACTCAAAATAGTGCATAATATTCTATAGGTCTCACCAGAATATTTTGTGGATAAAACAATGCTACCATTTGTCAGCATCTGGTTTTGTGTTTTATTCCTTGCTTGTTTATGTGCGAAGTACACACAATGAAATAAATATTCTTTTAAAAAGGATATTTATGTTTACTTAGCTTCAGTGAATTCATATTACAAAAGAGTGAGAGAAGGAAGGGGTTACTGAAACTTGGATGGGCAATATGTCCAAGTAAAAATTCATATTTCACCATGACATTCATTCTTAACCATGAAATGTAAATGATAGCATGAAAAGAATTTATTATTATATAGCAAGAATAAGATTCTTAATGCTTTAGAAAAATAACTAGTTTTGCCTTAAATTTCTGCTTTTGGGAACTCATGGACCCTAAAAATTAAGGAGATTGGGTAAAATTGTCTTTCATTAGGAATCAGAAGGCAGCTTCGAACTCCACTCCTCACTATGATTTGTACAAAGTCGTGAATTGTTTATAGCCTCAGTTCCTTCGTTTATAATACACAAATAATGCTATCTGCCTTGCCTTCCTAACTGGGTTTTTGCAAAATCATGAAATGATAAGCAGTGATGGTGTTTTGTAAACTGACAGGAGCGCTCTACAGGCACAACCAAGGCGAACACAATAATGTGCTGTCCATCAAGTGCGGCACCTCCACTGCACTGAGCCACCATCGTAAGATTGTGTGAAGATTGTGTTTCTGAGTGTGCACTGGTCTCATTGCTAACTCAGACAGTGTTCTTTCATGTATATGGGGAAGAGACAGAGGGCTACATCACAGTATCTGCGTTACCAGAAGTTAATAAAATATGAAGCCTTCCCCTGTGTTAGCCTGTGCTCTACAGATGGAATGGCTTTGTATCACAGTAAAGAAAAACTAGCCCCTGGTCTTCTATTTGTTTTTGCAACAATTCAGTGAGGAGCCACCACTGCAAAATGTGTGACCTTCTAAGCAAGGTCAGATAAGGGCAATTGGAGAAAAGCAGGGAATGTGGCGCAAGATACACACGAGAGAACCACTTATGGCCAGATTCATGTGGAGTTTCAGGTGTCTCTCCTGGAAGAAGGAAATCTAAATTTTAGCTAAGAAAAAGCAGTTTGTCACAGGTCATGAGTAGCTACCCTCGTGTGTTGAGCATTTTCTCAGTATCTCTTCTTCACATAAATGGCGCTGTCCATTTTTAGGAACAGAAGTACAAAGTATTCTCCCTTTACAAATAAAAGGACAGACTTGTAGGGGTTGTGCATTCTGACCAATGCTACAGAGCCATTAAGTAGACAGTGCAATCTTCAGAGTCATCCCTATCAACACAAAGAAACAAGGGATATTGAAAAACATTCATTTTATAGCTTCCTAGTGAATTCAGGCCAGTGTTATAGAGTTATATAATACATAGTTCAGTGAGAAGAAAGTTCTTCCTGCCACTTGGAGAAGTTACTTTTGAAGAAAATTAAAAGTTTTAAAGTGCTGAAAGCTCTTCTGTAACCTCATTGAGTCTGTGAAGAATTGGCAATAAATCCAGAGACTTATGGCTGCACATATTTGGTATAATATGAATTGCCAGTTCTTGAGGCATTTGTATCTGGGCAAGAAGCCTTACACCCACATAAATGTTAACAAGCAAGACAATGCTGGGTAAAAGTCAAACAGAGGTAGGAAATTTCCAAGGTGAGGAGAAAGAGGTAATATATCAGTCATTTTCTTATTGTTAGGACAATATTTCTGACACCCACAATCCAAAGGAGAGGTGTATCTGGCTAACCGCTTCCACTGGGCCCAGTCCATGGCTGGCTGGCTCCAAGGTAGAAGTGGCATGGCAGAAGGGCCTGGCAGAGGGCAGCTGCTCATCCCATGGCAGCCAGGAACTGCAGGTAGAGGGAGCCAAAGACGAGAACTCACCCTTCCAGGTCAGGCCCTCAGTGACCCGCCTTCAGCAGGACCCAGTTCCCAGCAGCACATTTAGCTACTAAACACATCCATGGATGAAGCACTGAGAATAACGTCCCAGCAATCCAGTCTCCTCCCAAACACATGAGACACCAGGGGGACATTGAGGATCTCCACCACAGGAGGGGGAAGGGGGATTCTGGAGGCTCAGATGTTTTCCACGGGATTTCTCACAGACCCAGACGAGGAGAAAGGACCCAGGTACATGAATTTAATGTGATCATTATGTATATCTAAAATGTATCAACAAAATCTAATTTAAAAAGTGGAATGTATGTGTTTTGTGGAGGTAACGGATGGTGAAGTGCCCTCACTCTTCAGATAGAGAAGCAGCAAGCAGTAGAGGTTCCCACAGGCTGTGCAGAGGAATCCTGACCTTCTTGGTGTACAGTGAGAGTCTGAGGGAACTTTTTAGAACAGAGCAAGGCAGTGTAGGAAATCACTGGTGTGTACGGAAGGGAGAAACGAGGCAAGAGGGAGCCCAAGAAGAAACTCTTGGAAGGAGCCCCGCAGACCCTGAAGGTTTGGGATTTGACCTCAGCATAGATTTAGATGCCACACCTAGAACTGAGTTTGGGAGGAGAGGGAGGGAGTCTTAGAAGTGGACAATGCACGCAGCGATAGGGAAACAACAGCAAAGGTGAAAGCAGAAGCTATTTGAAATAACTGCACTATGAATTGGAGGAGGAAAAAGCAGATCCTATGAAGAAAATTTTTGTAAAAAAAATAATAAAACAAAGCTTATAATTTTGAATTATAATAGTTAATGCAAGGTTGCATTGAGAAATGAAGGTAAGTTTTTACTGTAACAAGCAAAAGGTGTGCCATGAAAAATACAAATGGAGACTGGATTCTGTGTTTATGCCTGGCAGCTTCTGAGGGACAGGCCTGGTGGAGCACAGAGCCATGTTTATACTTTTAGATGTTAAAGGTAACATAAGGAAAGAAGGAAGCCAATCCAGGAGATTCAGTCTGCTCACTGGACATATTTGGGAGGCCTGAACTACTGGGCCCGAATTACACTTTGATAACATCAGGTGAACTATTTCTAAGACCCTTTTATCTTTGCTAAAGTTTGGGTATAATATTTACTTGTAAGCTTGACAAATACTAAAAGTATTTAAAATGTTACTTTTGGCAAAAGTTGGAGAAAACAAGGGTTTTTGTAGACATTCATCCTTGTTCATGTGGGGCAAAGGGCAGAGAAAATTAAAGAAAATTGAGGAAATTGCAGGCAGCTGCCATCTGTGGTCCTCAGCAAACACTGGTGCCCTCTGTTTAGAAGGACCCAGTGTGAACGGAGAGAAGCAGCGTGCCCACATTTCTTGTCTTTTTAAAAGGACCTGGAGGAGTTTGTGAGTACCATGGCTTAAGTCTTTAAGTAAGCTTCCACAACATCTAAGAAATTCACAGTGTGAAACACTTCAGCAAGGCGTCAAAGCAGCGCTGGACTCCACAGTGGCATTCTGTCTCCGGACCAGTGTGGACCCAAGGGTCTGCTCGTGCAGAGGTTCCCATCCGCCCTGAGACTGCTTGCCCCTTCGTGCGTCCCAGTCCCAGAATCTCACCATTGACCACCAACACACACACACTCCCTCATGAGAGGTACGTCTTCCTCGTGGTCTAAAATGGCATGTGTAAATAAAAACATTCATTTTGACACATGAGCATTCATACCCTTAGCATCCAAGCAGTATTTCTATGGCTGCCTCATCAGAAAATGGCAGAAATCCTCAGTCAAGCAGAGTTCAATATAAATTAAACTTTTTCTTGAGTAATTTTTAAGTTCATCTATGTATAATTTCAGAAAGTGAGATCCGGTAGTTCAGAGGATAGTACAACAGACCCTTCTTTCCAGTCTCTCCACTCTGCCCACTCTACCCTTACTTAGCCTTTGAAATGGACCGCTTGAGCAGCATTAGCTTCTCTCTGCAGGGTGAGGAGCGTCTGCCGTTATCCCCTGCTAACACCCGGCCTCTCCGGGAAAGACAGGCACCTTTTTCCACCTGGTGGCCTCACCAGATGTCCTCTCACATCTTGTAAAATTACATTAGGTCTCAATCATTGTACCTGCAGGTTGGCATTTGCCAGTGGCTTGACCAAGACCAGCAGAACAGAGATCAGTGTTAGCACCAGCACTAATCAGGAGAAAGGCTCCTCTGGAGCAACACTGCACTGCTGTTTCATTCTTCTGTCCTTCAAGCAAAAGCAAAAGTAAAGGAGATGCCGTGGAATAACAGCAACACCAGGAGTGTTCTACAGTCTCCCCGAAATTGTTGCCTGAGGGTGGATCGGAATAGGACAGCCTACCCCCACTACAGTCAATAGCTTCATTATACAGTAGGACTCCCACCCACTCCGGGCTCACTTCACACGGTGATCAGCTCTGCAGAGTCAGAAAAGAGAAGCCAGTCTGGAGGACAGAGTGCTATCTTGTTGGCACTGACCTCTGAGAAAGTCTCACCAGCCAGTGAGGGGCTCGCAGGGTTTTCCCTTCACCTGGATGCAATTTCTGATCCTATGTACTTCTTTGTGCACCCCATCGCTATATTTATCTTGTCAGCTGACTTTCAGATTCAGCTGAAACTTCATTTCTAATATTGAAGTCTCAACCAGAAAAGCAATTTTCACTCTATGTTATTAAATAAGTAGCCAATCTCTCATGGTGTAATTTTTCACAGGCGCTACCAATCCTTGATAATCAATAAATAAACAGGAGACATTATCAAATGCTGGGGGCTTACACTGCCCATTGACCCCCGGCTTGGTGTAACTGACAGTCAGAGCTAAGTGGGACTGAGTCAGAAAGGAACCCTGAGGCCTCTTCTGACTGAGAATCTGCAGAACTACTTCAAGGAAACCTCCACCTCTACAGGAAATGCGCTGACATTTCAGTAAGCAAAAGGGCTTGCCCTTGTAACCAAGTTTTTTCATTTGCTTATGAGCTCAGCAAATAGGAAAGGAAGGAAAGGTACTCTATAAATATCTTAAATAAAACTTTGAATATTGATTTTAATGTGAAATATAGCTGCAGAGGGATTGAGGAAAACAGGACATATTTCTACCATGGTGATAACTTGAGCCAAAGACTCATTTTTGGAAATTAGTCACATAAAAATATTTCTCTTAAGTTCATGTATTTGTGAGTTCATGGAGGATTATAAAAGTGTTTTATGTTTACTCCTTAAAAATAATTATTTCTGGTGCTGATATATATTACCTTTTTTGATGATCCAGAAGTAGAAATATCATTTTTCTATTTGTATAAAATTTATATTTGTGTATACCCATATTCCCTGAATAAGTAGGAAGTGATGGCAACTATAGAACCATGATGATATTTCTAGGTGATATTTTAGGACTTAAGAAAAAATAAGTTTAAGATTTCAGTTTCTACTGCATTTAGTTTGATATTAAAAAGAAATATGAGAGACTCATATACAATTTGAGCAGACTTTTGCAGAGAAGACCTTGAAAAAATAATTTTCTATAATGCCATAAATATCTATACGTATCTGCCAAGATCTCTGTTTTAATGAGTGCTTTTAAAATGTTTATAATAATTATTAGCTATAGTAGTCTTTGTTTTTAACTGCATGTGCCATATAGTTCCATGACACGCTTCAATGATTTTACTGTCAAAGGTCAGTACAGATATATATGTGGGTATATGTATACAGGAAAGAGAGACAGAATGAACTTTAGAGAGATTTACATTCATAATTGCAAGGCTCAATTTTTACAACGTAGCTACACACAAAAAATGAGAAGAAATTTAAAGTAAGGATGCATATTTAAAAAATCACCTTTCCTGTTAGATTCTGAAAAACTAAATACTCAAGCACCAGATCATGCCAGATTTCTCCAGCTTGTACTGCTGAGGGAAGAAATGTTCATTTCCTTAATGAGTAATGATATCCAACATCCTTTCTTCTGTTCATCTTTTTCTAAAATGCCAGTTAAAACCCTTTGCAGGCATGGAGTGATTTGTCTTCTCGTCACTTGTTACCCCATCTCAGCGGCAGTGCTGGGCACAAAAACATCTTCATTTGATGTACGAGCACTGCAGTGTACTCATGGCTCCTTTCCACTTGTGCTTTTGATGTCATGTCTAAGAAACTACAGCATAATTCAAGTCAGTAAAGGTCTATTTCTGCTTTCTTCTAAGAATTGTAGAGTTCTATCTCCTCCCTTTTGGTCTATGATTGATTTTCAGTTAATTTTTGTATCATGTGAGAATAGGCTACAACTTCGTGCTGTGGCATGTGGAGGCTTGGTTGTCTCAACATCATTTTCTGCAGACTGTTCTTCCAGGGAACTGTGAAACATGAATTGCTATAAATGTGACAGTTTATTTCTGGACTCTTGTTTACATTCCACTGACCTATAAGTCTATTTTTGTGTTAATACAGCACAGTCTGATTACTGCATATTGTGATTTGGATCAAAAATGCATCCTAAGAAGTTCACTCGCTAGGACCTGGGGCTCTGGGGAACGGTTAGGAGGACACTGACCTCCTCAGTGAGTAAGTTCACCTGTGGATGACTTCACCGCTGAATGTGCATGTAGAACGCAAGATGTAGGAAGTAGGTCACAGGGAGCGTGGCTTTGGATGGCACGTCTCTCCTCAGGCTCCCTGCCTGCTGTCTCTGCCTTCTGGCTGCCACCAAGTGAGCAGTTTTCTTAACTCTATGTTTCCACCATGACATTTCTGTCTGGAGTAAGCCAGACAGAACCCTCTGAAATCGTGAGCTAAAATAGACCCTTCCTCATCTAAACCATGTGTGTCAGTCATGTTTTCTCCGCAACAAAAAGCTGATACACTGCAGTTGTGGAGGAAATTTTGAAATAGGAACTGTGAGTCCTCCAACTTGCTCTTCTGTTTCCAGCTTGTTTTGTCTATTCTGAGCGCTTCGCATTTCCATAGAAATTTTAGGATCCTCTTGTCAATTTCTGCAGAAATGTCAGAGTGGGTTTTGATAGAGATGGTGTTGGATCTATAGATCAGTCTATGCAGTATTCCCATCTTAACGTCTGTCTTCCAGTCCATAAATATGAATACCTTTCCATTTATTTAGATTTTCTTTAAAGTTTTTCATCAATAGCGTGTAGCTTTCATTGCGGAAGTTTTATTCCATGTAAGTCTATTAAGAATTTTATACTTTTGATGCTAATATGAGTGGAATTATATTCTTAATTTTATTTGCAGTTTGTTATCACAGTGTGTAAAAGTGCAACTGATTTCTAAATATAGATTGTGTATCCTGCAACATTAACTCATCTATTAGTTAAGGTAGTATTTATTGAACCTTTACACTTTTTCTATACGTAAGATCATACCCAATAAAACATACCATATATAAATGCAGGTAGTTTTAATACAGATATTCCTTGTTTAATGACCTACCTGTTATTAAACCTACCTGTCACTGACTATTTAGATTTGCTACCCACTGCTAGGACTTATAACCTGCTGTTGTTGTACTTCTTTATAGAGTATCAGTGTCTTTTTTCTACACAGTACACATTTTTATATAGTACTGTGATTTTTGCTGCTTGCACTGTACAAATACAGTACTGTAGTTTAATGTTCTGTTATACATTACAGTGTTGAATTACATTACAATAAGAGTCATGTAAATAAAAGGCAAGTCACCAAGTTACAGTTTCCTTTGACCATTTATTTGTTTTTGGATCTTGTAATGTACATAGTACATACAACTGCTCATTGAGTAACCAAGTCATTTAATGACCTAGTCCCAGGAATGCACTCATTAAACACAGGGTGTCCATAGTTTCATTTTTTACTTACCAGTAGGACTATGTTTTTCTTGGTTGTACTTGCCTCATTGTCCTGACTAGTCAATGGTAAACAGAAGCAGAGAGAAAAGATATTTTTGTCTTAACCCTTATTTTAACAGGAAATATTTTATCTTTGTCTATATGTCAGTTGTGATTTCTTCGCAGATGTCTCTCATGTTGAGGAAGTTAGCTCTACTTCTAGTTTATAAGTATCTTTAATCATGAAAAGGAGTTGTATTTGTCAGGTATCTTTTCTGCATTGACAGGATCATTCTGAGAATTTGCCCATTTCATCTAAGCTGTCCGATCTATTGGTACAGGGGCAATAATATTCCCTTGGCACCTTTGTTATTTCTGTAAAGTCCTTAAGGATAGCCCATTTTCCTTTCCTTTTTTGTTAATGTGATACTTCTCTCTTTCTTAAAATGTTGTTCATTTTGTTGATCTTTTTTAATAAACTATTTCTGGCCTCATAAACTCTGGGTGCTACTTCAGGTGTATATTTTGTTGTTGTCTGTTCATTGTTTTGCTTTTATTTAAATGAAAGAATTCTTAAATTTCTCTTATGATTTCTCCATTGACCTGTGACTTATTTAGTATCATGTTGCTTCATTTCCATGGATTTGTGCTTTTTCAAAATTAGTTTTGTTGTTTATTTCTAAAACATGTATTGTTTTAAGGAACATATTTTGTACAATTTTCTTCTCTTTAAATCTATGGCAGCTTATTTGGGGTCTTGTATATGGCCTGTCATAGAGTATATTTCATGTATACCTGAAAAAAACATCCTGTTCTAGTTGGGTAGAGTGATCCATAGATATCTAGTAAGTCTAGTTGGTTTACAGGATTGACCTTCTCTCCACTTTTTCTGCTGTTAAAAATAGAGTATGAAAGACTCCAACAATTATTTTTCAATGTTTGTTAGTTTTTTAAATATTATCAGTCTTGCTTTATGTATTTTGGGGCTCAGTTACTAGATGTATATGTGTTTCCTAATGGATTTAACATTAAACTTATGAAGCAGCCTCTACTGTCTCTATTAATATTTTCTGTTATTTCAAATTCCATTTTGTCTGATACTGGTGTTAACAGTTCTCTTATGTCTGCTGTTTCCATAATACATCCTTTTCTGCTGTTTTACTTTCAACTTATTTGTGTCTTTCAGTTTAAAATACGTTGCTCATAGTCAGTACACATTTAGATCTTATCTTCTCATCCAATTGTTTATCCCTGCTTCTGAATGAATTGTTTCATTTTTGCACATTTAGTATTATTGATATACTAAATGCTACATGTTACTAAAACCCAATAATTCATTGTTATAATTGCTACTCTAAATTAGCCTATAATTTAAGCCAAGGAAAGAAAGAAGGACCAGTATACACTCATCGATTTGGTTGAGCTAACCCTTTTTTTACTCTTTCTGATGCTTTTGTTTCTTCTGGCGATCTGTTTACCACTTGGTGCCATTTTCTTATCACAGTACAACCTTGTCCCCACTCTCCTCCCTTGTGCTATTATTACCAAATATATTACATTTTTATAATTCCAAAAGCAAAATTATATTTCTATGAAATTATTTAAATACAGTAAGAGAAGAAATATGGAATGACATGTGGTTTTGCAGTTACCTGCATTTGTTCTTTCCATGTATTCATAAAGGCTACTTTGAGGTATGTGCCTACTAACTGCCAGATACTGCTGTCAAAAGCCATTTCATTTGCCTGGCTTTTTCCTTGTGTGTAGACTACCTTACCTAGCTCTTTATACGTCTCATAATTTTTGACTGAGAAGCAGAAATCTAAAAGAATGTATTGCAGCAACTTCTAGAAACTTTCTTGCTACAGATGTTTGATTTTACTTCATTTGCTTAGTGAGTTGCCTGAACTGACATTTTAGAAGTCTGTTTTTTCACTTGGTGCAGTTTCAGGGGACCCTGTCAAGTCACTTTCTTCCCATCTGTAGTGGTTTGTGTCTGGATGTCCCCCTAAAGCCTCATGCAGTCATGGGGCGGGCTTCTAGAGTTATGATTGATCCATGGTCCACTGTTGGAATTATGGATGTGAGCGCGACACCTGCCCTGGGGCGGGTAGTTTGCAAACAGTATAAGGGGGAAAGAGGCTGCTCTTCCAGCTGCCGCGCCTCCCTTTTGCTCTTGTCGCTTTTTCTGTCTTCCTTGGCCATGAGCTGTCGCCCTCTGCCATGCCCCTCTCTGCCTTAGAGCCCCCCAAGTATGGGCTGAAACCTCCACAAACTGTGAGCTAAATAAACATTGCCTTCCTTAATTCTGGGCGTCAGGTATTTTGTCTGAGCAAGGCGAGAAAGGTAGCCAAGACACCATCTTTCAGCCCAGCGACCATCTCTACTCATATCGTGGACCTGTAAGAGCATTTTCAATTATACCAAAATCGCCCTTCTTTCTGACAACACGTTTTGGCATGTAATTCTCTGCAAACAGCCGTTTCCCTCCTGCAGAGCTGTGGAGCTGTGTCCTTAAGAGCTAACACTCCCTTGGTAGACCGTCTATGTCATTACACAGAAGTTGGAGGCACAGACCATCATCTGCTTCTGTAGAGTGACAGTCCTGCTGCCTAGGGGCATCCTGGGCACAGGGTACTTCAGCCCTGGCTTCCTGGCTTGACGGTAGGAGGGCATAATCCCTGCCGCTAAGTGCGTCTGGCGGGAGGTCTCCGGCCTGCAGCGAGACTGCCGCCCAGGTCTTCCGACCTCAGCCTCTGCGAGGAGAGAGCGGTGCTCACCCATGCTGGCTGAGCCTCTGGCTGTGCGCAGAGGAAGACAGAGGTCAGACGGAGGGGTCGCGGCCCAGTGCCCCAGACCCTGCTGTTCTTGCCGAGACGTGGTAGAGGTTTCTGGATTGAATGCCTCTCTGCTTGCTGTATGGGGTAGGACAATGTCAAATACACTGAGTGATGGGTTTTGTACTTCAGTTGCTGTTGCTTGGGAACGACTGAGCCAGGCTGCTGCCTTGCGTGTTTCAGACGCGGCTCGCGCAGTCAAGCACACTCAGCGAGAACTCCGGGAGAGCACTGCCGAGCCCGGACGGCGCCCGGTCGGACGGGCCTGGAGAGGACCTTCCACCCGGCTGTACAGCGCGGCCAACAGCGGGCACCACCACGCCCTCCCCGACGGTGTCCTGCGGCCTGCAGAGCGGACAGCGGGGCCCTGGGGGCCGGGCCCCAGAACGCCCAGCCCGGAAAGCGGCTCGGTTTCGCGGCCCCGGGAGTCAGCCCGGGACGGTGCCTTCGCCATGTTCTGCTGCGGGGCCAGGCCGCCGCCTAGGGTTTCTGGCGCGACCTCCGGCCGACGCCTCCAGGGACCGGCCTGGGCCCCGCCAGCGCCCGGCGCTGCTCGCCGCAGGGCGCCCCAGCTGGCCTGTCCCGCACAAGGGCAGGCGCCGGAGACTCTCCTCTCGCGTGTGCCTGCACCCCCAGCCGCTTGCCTCCAACGCCCGCACAGGCTCAGCACCAACGCGGGTAGACCTCGGCATTAAGGAAAACAAATCAGGCGCAGAAGCTTGAATAGCCGGGGCTCCTCTGCTCTGAGAAACACGACGTGGGAACAAAGGGCAAAATGAAAGCCCTCTATCCGGTGGAAGGGGATGCCGAGGTGAAGGGGCGGGGAGGGGAGTGTGGACGGCGATGAGGAGGTCTGATGCGCAAGCTCCAGCTCCCACGAATTACAAACATGCGCTCAGGAGCAGAACAAGTACGTAACAGTGTGTTTAACAATATAGTCCTCCAACTTTTACATGTGTTTTTCCTCACATTGAAATGATACTACATAATCAGATTTGAATCCTATTTATCAACACGCTGTAATGAGGGTGCGTGTTCCTCTAAAGCGCTAGCACTCAATAAAGTATAATTCAGTGAACTGAAACCGCGCGGGAGGAGAGAAGAGCAGCTCCCAGCGCTCCGGCAGACTCTCCCTACAGCCGCTCCCAGACACTGCGGTTTCTTGGATCAACAAGAAAGTTTAAATCAAATCTGGGGGGACAAACTAGGGTTAATAGTTTTTGGTTTTGACAAAAGGAGTATTGAAGAAAACAGAAAAGGCTTATTAGCTGCGTTAACCGTATCTTAACGTTAATGTTCAAACAGTAGAGAACATTAACAAGCGAGCTGGAGGAGCAGCTCTTTGGTAGCGGTTCTGTCTAGAATGTGCAAAGCCCAGACTTCAATCTCCAGCAAAATAAGTAAGTAAACAAATAAAAATCCCAAAATGAATGTCAGCATTTTTAAAAGACAACAGCCATCTATGTTCATATACATACTCAACAAAATAAATTTATATGTTCTATGCCCTATATCAGCAATTTTTTTTCATCTTTTTGAGACAAGGTCTCACTGTGCAATTCAGGCTGGACTTCAACTCACTATGTTGGCCAGGTGGGCCTCAAACTTGCATCAGTGCTCCTGCCTCAGCCTCCCAAGTGCTCGGATTCTAGGTATGCACCATTATGCCCACCTGCATTTTCTTATTTTTCTCCAGCCCAATGAAAACTTCTTCAGGACCATCCACAAACGCTTGGAAAGACTTAGTAACTGCTCTTGCAGTTCACCTGGCTGTATCTCTCACCGAGAGTGTGTTCACTCACTCATGCAAGTGGTTATTAGCAGACCGATGGCCAGGTCTCTCTCCCACAGATTCTGGGGTATAATGTCTGTGATGTAATGGGCACAAGAACCCTAAACCCTTCGGGGTCAATGGTGTCTGTGCGTTTCTTACCCGTATTACACTTCAGTTTCCTTTTTGCAATACCAGCTTTCTCCTATTTCATCCAAAACTATTTTCCACTGATAGGAATGACACAGGCAAAACAGTTACACACAGTCACGTGTTCATACAGCGCACACCTGTCAAGTTCACTGCATAGGTCCTGGTTCACTTTAACTCCCTGAATAGTATACACAGGAGGGTGCATGTTGGTCTAGTAGGTGAAGGGCCTGCTGGGGATTGAAAGGTGAGACACACCACTGTAACCACTGCATAGCTTATGAGCTACCCTGCCAACTGACAAACCTTAAACTTGCATGATTGGACAGGATGCAGCCCCCCCTGAGAAGGCAGAGGGTGTGAGATGTGGGAACCCAGGTCCTGAGCGGCAATGCTGGTATACTGCTGAGTGGCTGCCCACCTTTCCACTGGCCCTTTCTCCTGTGTGCACCTGCCCATGTTCCTGAATGGCATCCAGACAGCTCAGCATGAGTCACTGGAGTCACACATTCAGTGCCACACACTCAATGTGGCTTACATTACACACAGTGGTGCCTGCAGAAGGAGGGAAGATAAAATCCACTGGCTTTCCTTACACAGCCTCTACTCACTGATGTTATTACTGGTCCAGAGGATGAACAGACAAATCAAGAGGGAACTACAACATCCAGACAGGAGGAACAGTAATTAGGCTAAGTGTCATGCAGAACACGAGGGGAGCACCAGTCAGATGCAGCCCCGCCGGTATAATCCAGTCCAGATGGTGCCATTGGAGTCCGAGCAGCACTGCGAATTCTGAGTGCCTGTGAGCTGCTTTCCGATCAGGCTGCAGGGCCAGCTAAACTGTGCCCTTTTCCTGGCACAACTTCAATGAGAGGAGAGTTTTCTTTATCCCACCCCAGGCTAAATGTTTTAGCGGTCATGGATTTACTTCTCACAGGTGTAGTTTCAGTCTGTTGGTGGATGTCATATTCTGCCTGGAGGCACCAGGCAAATGCTTCCAAGGCTGAAAATAAAGCCTAGAAAAACATAAAAACAATGTGCTGTTGTACATTTGGATTTCTTCTTCTCCTGGAAAGAATTCTAACATTCTACCATGATCCAGCAGGAAAGACTTTTTTCTTTCTACTTAGTGGCGTGGCATGGCATGTCAAGAATGCAGAGGAACTAATCGCATCAGACTGCCAATTTTAGAACCGTGATAATTCACACTTTTCTTGGTTGGTCAGGTGGGCTTGACTAGCATGGCAGAAAAGCAAATAACTCCCTTCACCACCTTCACTTTTCCAAAGAGGCAAGCACAGGTGCAAAACCCTTGCAACCAGGACAACAGCAATAAGATGCGTGCACAAGGGAACTGGAGCCCGTTTTCAGTAAGTACAATTATCTTAAGTATGAATCTGTGCATTGATAAAACAAAATTGAGAACTTTCCATATTTCATAAATTCATACCTAACAACTAAAGCTGTCACTCCCAACCTTGTCCTAAAGTCTCTCTAGATGACTGAAATATTAACCACCTAAAATGCATCTGTGCAATATTTGCCAGGGAAGTGAGGAGACAGCCTCTGTCCCCTCTATATCTCCTTATTTAGAAGCTTAGATCTTTACTCCACTGCAAATGGCAATTTGATAAGATAAGCCAGGCATGTGGAAGGTGAAATATACTCAGTCCTAAACTATTTCCCTCAATTTCTGCGTCAGCACAGAAAATTCTGTTTCTTCTCGGGTTCTAGTGTTTACCCTGGTCACACAACAGCCCCAATCTCCCTCATCTAGATGTAAGAATGGCCAAGTGTGTTATGGCCTGGGGTCAGAGGTCATTCATAAGCTCTGGGCTGGGGATATAGCTCAGTGGAATAAGCGCTTGCCTAGCAAGCGCAGGGTCCTGAGTTCGATCCCCAGTACCGCAAAAAAAAAAAAAAAATGTGAGCATTCATAAGCTCTTTTGTGGTTACTTTGTCAGAGACTGTAGATTTTCAAGATTATCTTATTCTCCTCATAGTGTCTGTTGAACTCACCGCTTTCTTGGATATTCACATACCTTGACAAACAAGTTAAACAAAACTAGGAGCTCACTTGCTAAAATCTTACCAGCTTCACATTGACTGGACACATGCATAGGAATTACATACCTTGCATAAGAGGTTTAATATATTCTTACTAATGAGCTCACAATGATATATGTTACTTTGTTGTATGCCTTCAGATATAGCTATCCATGAACAAGGTCAAAGCATGTGAGGTCTACTTGTGACTGGTAAACTGAGAACTGGGAGAGAAAAAACTGAGGTTCTGAGATGTGACAGTTAAGCTGGATTGCCACCTTGGTTGGCTTAGAAGCCACCCAGGATCCATGGGTGGAACACACTCCTGGGTGTGTCTGGGTGAGTCCTGGAGGTGTGGCTTTGAGTAATATAACTGGTCCTTGGCCTCTTCTTCTCTGGCTCTGTAACCTCCTCTGTTTCCTGGCTGCTGTGAACCAAGCAGCTTCATTCTGCCAGGGCCTCCACTGCGATGCTCCTGCCTTGGAACCAGCTGGCCACAGACTGACCCCTCTGAAACTGTGATTCTGAAGCTGGCCATGGCCTGGACCCTCACATCAGCTTCTCCTTTAAGCTGTGGGTGTCAGATAACTTGTGCAGTGACAGGAAAACTGATTAATGCCTGGGACTCAATTTTGAACAACAATGCTGGTTATTATAAACTTGTGGGACAACACACACACACACACACACACACACACACACACACATATACATATATATGTATATATATGTATGATTTTTTCAGGCTGACAATATTTGCGCTTTCGAGATATTTGCAGGCACAGTAAGGAAGTGTTATCACCACTCTAGCGTAATAGGTATTAAAACAACTTGTAAATATACAGTGGTCCTTTTTCCTATACTTCACTTTCTGTAGCTTCAGTTTCCCAGGGTCAATACAGTCAGAAAGCAGTCAGTGAAAATTTCCAGGGGCTGGGGATATAGCTCAGTGGAATAAGCGCCTGCCTAGAAAGCATAGGGTCCTGAGTTCGATCCCCAGTACCACCAAAAAAAAAAAAATTTCCAGGGGCATATACAAATTTATAAGGTTTAAATCATGTGGTGTTCTGAGTACTGTGATGCAACCTTGCACCATCCAGCTCCATCCCTCCTGAGATGTGGCAGATCCCTTTGTCCTGCATATTCTGCCACACCTACCCTGAGCCCCTTGCTCACTAGGACACTGGATCACTGCTGCACTTTCACAGTGTGTGTTTTCAGTAACCAATGTTTTACTTCACAACGGCCCTTAGGAGGCGAGAGCAGTGAGGCTAGCAACTCAGACAACACAAAGAAGCCAGAATGTGCTTCCTTTCAGAAAAAGGTGGAAGTTCTTGACTTCATCAACTAGGAAAATAGATAATATGCTCAGTTTGCTAAGACCTGTGCATGATAAGAATGAATCTCCTATCCGCGAAGCTTTGAAGAAGGCAAAGGAAATCCATGCTAATCCTGCTATTATACCACAAACTGCAAGGTTACAGTCACAGGGTTTAAGAAGTGCTGAGCTAAGGTGGAGTGGTCATTCCATTTCTGGGTGCCACACAGGGAACCAGACACTCGGCCCATGGAAAGACTCCATTTGCTCTTCTGAAGCAAATGGTGCCAAGCACTTACTTCAGGGAAAGGATGTCATACAAATTCAGGAAGAGAACTGGAACAAGACATACAAAGATTACCAGACAGGCTACATCTGCCAGTGAAACACTTGCTGCCTCATTTCCAGCAGACAGAAAAATCAATAAAGGAAAAAGGAAAGCATCCAAAGCAGGTCTTCAACTGTTACAGAACAGGCTTTTCTGCAAGAGGATGCCCAGGATTAGTTGCATTCACAGATGTACAAATGGCATCAAACACCAAAGAACAGAGTGAGGAACCCACGTGGTCTCAAAAATAAGCACCAAAATGTTATATTTGAGAGAGAACACAGTCATATAACTTTTATTAGAGTTTGATTGTTCTGTTTTATTTGTCATCTCTTGCTGCACCTAGTTTATAAGTTAAACTTTATCACAGGTGTGTGTAGGCAAGAAAAATGTGCTCTATACACAGCTGAGTTCAATTCTTGGTTTCAGGCTTCTATCCAGGGAACTGGAAAGTATAAGCCCCTGTGGGAAGGTAGGGCTGCTGTACATGGAGAAGAAGAAAAATAAAGATAGAGAAAGAAAATTCCTGCAACGGGAAAGCCCTGGAAAGGAATGCAGGATACCAAGAAGGATGAAGATAATGTACTTTGTGCAAAATTAGATGACCCTCTACTGGGAAGTTGAAGAGCTTAATAGGAAATCATCATTAAATGACACTGTAAGCACAAAAATTACTATTCCTTTTGATTTTGAAAAGCTAAAGTAAATATTTGTGGATATGAAACATAAAAACTACTTTTCCATGGGAGAAAAATGTAGCTCAAATGAACCATCTCTCAACCCCTCCTTCCACCCGCAGCCCCACTGCCAGCACACCGCATATCTTCGTGAAGAATGGATGTTTGGGTTTCTTCACCTCAAAACATTATGCAATCTCAGGTTTTGGGTCCTAAAAAACA
Source organism: Dinomys branickii (assembly GCA_004027595.1). Lineage (NCBI taxonomy): Eukaryota > Metazoa > Chordata > Mammalia > Rodentia > Dinomyidae > Dinomys > Dinomys branickii. The sequence goes on along the minus strand of PVLD010003256.1, from coordinate 121,827 downwards.
TACCAAACATTGTTTTCCCTGTCCTTCACCTAAGCTTACATTTGATCCTGTGGAGCTTATCTTAAGAATTCTAAGACCTTGGTAAATTTTATAATAAAGACCGATGGTTGCCTAGGAAATGTCCCTGAGCTAGCCAGGTATCTCCTTGCAGCTAATTTGATAACACAGCAAACAGTATGGAATGCAGATGTGGGATTTGGTCTGTTTTCATTCCCTGCCTTTGTGATAATGGCAATCAGTTTGCATAGCCGGAGTAGAGTGTCCTTCTTTTTCTCTTTAGCAAAGATAGTGTTATGCTCAAGTAATTCTGAGAATGTGCAGCCTAAGTGATTTTTGAAGTTCTGTAAATATATGGCCAAGTTTTGAGCATCATGAGACATAAAAAATAATACTATATCATATTTATGGGCATTCTAAGGCATATATGATGGCAGAACTATTTACCTGAGATTGAGCACTGTATCATTCGTTCAGCATAAAACGCTTGGGGCGAGGTCAGTCATGCTGAAGTTATTGACTTTCAGCGAGATGCAAATGGAACTCTCCTTCATGCTACAAAACCTAAGAGCTGTTTGTTTATGCACACATATTCTGATCTAAATTGAGATCCTCCTTCCTGAACAGTATTTCCACAGCTGTTACTCTACAGAAGCCATAAATACTGGCACTATCACCCTGAGCCGTGTGCATCAGGCCCATTCTGCCTTTATTTCCTCACCGCAGCCCTGATGCCCAGCCATCTGCCCCAGCTGTCTGCACGCATGTGATAAAGTACACAGAATGGGTAGCCGACTCCACCAAAAGCTGCGACTTCTCCACCTCCATCTAGCACAAATCGAGTTACTAATTCAACCCTGAGATGTGGCTCATTTCTCATCCTCAGGGGACCTGCCAGAATCCAATGTCACCGAGTGGACCCAGTCTTGTTCGCCTTGTGTAGCAAGGCCTTCCTGTCAGCCTCCCATGAGCACACAGCCAGACATTGTCCCTACTCTGATAACCACTAGTTGCTCCTAAAACACCTGATATAAAATGAAAGGCTTCTTTCTAGTATGAATTTCCCTGCTGGTGAGCTCCCGAGGAGCACCGGAACCTGCTCTATCTGGACTTCAAAGTTTCTATCAATTGGTCTGAAATAGTTTTAAAATTGGAATAAAGATTCTTTATGTTTTGAGTGCAACATTTAAACCATCCTAGATGAACATGTAAGCAAACAAGTAGACTCTTAATCAACAACCTTCACATACTGACACCTTCCACTTTTAGAGTACAGAGAATGACAATGTGGTGGATTGACAACTGGTGGTCAACTTACAACACCAAGCTGAACTGAGTAAGCATGGTGCTGGGCGTGGGAGGCCCACCCAGGAATTGTTGCCAGCAGCATAAGAGGCAGAACTGGAGAAGGAAAAGGAGGCTGTTGGGAGCTGAGAGGGGCTATTGAGAGCTGGTAGAAATTGTTAAGGAAATGTTGGTTCTTTTGGAGGAGCTCGTCATGCTGGGTTTCCTGATGAACTTGGCTGTTTTCATCTTCCGAGGAGCTCAGGACCTCATTGGCACTGAGAATGGCTTTGGTTCACTTTGTGGAAGCTCTGGTCCTTGCTTTGAGCATCGCTTCCTGGGTCTGGAGGGGAAAATGGTGCACTGCAAGTCTCCTGGAGAAGCTTGCTGTGTTGCCTTCTCTGATGGGAACTCAGCTTTTCTGATCATCAGAGGAGCTCAGGCCCTCACTATTGCTGAAGATGGCTGTAGTACTTTTCAGTGGAGCTCTGGTTCCTATTTTGCGTATTCTTTCCTGGCTCCAGTATAGATACTTTAGCCTTCTAGCACAGATCCTTCATCCCACCGGCATAGATTTTCTAGTTCCCACCACCTTTGGGCCTTCCCAGTGCAAATCCACGAAACAGGCCTGCATGAGATATTGTTATGGGCTCTAGGCCTGCAACTAGACTCATGGGAGGCATTGTTATGAGCTCTAGGTCTTCAGCTGGACTCATGCAGGACATTACTGTGGGATCCAGGCCCTCAGTTGGTCAAGATTCTTTGGTCTTTAGTGTGTGGACAGATTTCCTGTACTCTCTTGTAAATGATTCTTTGGGTGACTATTATAAATAATCTTATACAATATGTGTCCTATATTATATTGTTCACCTTGCAAAAAACCCGAAACCACCACAGCCAACCAGTATAAAACCCACCAACCACACTAACAAATCTCGGGGCTAGTTTGATAAATGAAGCAACTTTTTGTCCACAGCATCCAAGTTACTCAGAATTAGCGATCTCATTACACGTCAAAGTATTGGCACTGAAATACGGGTCACAAGAACCAGAAAATAGAAGGAAAAAGGAAAAAAAGGAAACGAGCTGGGCGCGCCCATGACATTTAATGGGAAAAGTGCGCCCAGGATGGCTGTGGGGAGTGGTCTGGGTTAGATGTGAGGCCGGATACCGGGTGTAAGGACATATACCCGACAGTTATCAGTGTAAGTTAGTGGAAGCTATGGAAAATGAAAATGTTTTTTAGTGTATTTTTCAGCTAAGTATGCAAAGGTGATAGGTACTGACAAATGTATACATAAATGTTATGTGGTACATTAAAGACAGATGGTACCAAATATCTAGTTAAAAAAAGCCAATGCATACATAAGACACTTATAATTCATACAAACATCCAGTATACAAAAACTTGGGCAAACCAGTAGCATTACCCTGGTTATTATCATTAACCACAATAATAGTTATTATTATTATTATTATTATTATTATTTAAAATCATATTGCAGAGAAAGACAGCAAAGGAGAATGAACTGTTCTTCCCAGGTTCTCCGTGTTGGCCAGGGTGTGGTGTAGAGACAAAGGGAGGGAGATGGAAAGAGCCAGCAGAAGAAAAGGACTCACCCCAGGACTGACAGCAGGAGATGTCTCCACCAAGCTCCTGCTCGACCTGTTCTGCTACTCTTTGAGCTTTGCTTTACATAGTGCACTCAATTTTGGTTGATTTCCAGTGGATTTTATATAATTTCATCTCAGTTTTTATTAAAATTCTCTTAGACATGTTTAATCAAAAGGAACATATAAATATCCAGGATCAAGGGTTGTTAGGCACTTTGTTGAAAAAGAGAATAAATCAATTATAGGAGATCTATTTCTTCTGGATAAAATATCATGAGACTTACAAGCATTTATTTTCACCATATTTTTGATGAAAACAGTCTATCCAGAAGAAAAGTGAGACTAGTGAAAATATGCCCAACATTTAAATCAATGTAAATCTGTGGATAAGTGATACACTTTGCTCAGATAAATTAAAGTTTGAGCTCTCACACAGATTATATTTTTTACAAACAAAAATAGCTTCATTCTTTGCAACACATTGCAAATCTTGTAAAACTTCATTGATCCAATTAAGATGCAAAAGAAAAAAGTGAAACCGTGCTTTGAAATAGCAGCATCAAAGAGTGAAGAGGCAAGCAAACCCCCCTCCTCCTGTGGGCTCCTGGCACTCCCATCCCTCCTATTGCTATGGTAGAGGGGCAGGTTTCTTCCCCCAGCGCTGCCTGTGGCTAAGGAAACAGTAAAGGATATTGTTACAAATAGGTAGGCTACATAACGAGAACAAGACATGGCTGTGGTGATGGCAGCAGCTGCGCAGGTCGGGTGTGAGGTTTGCAGTGGTGGAGGAAAGGAGCTAGAAATACCCATTAAAGAATAAAGAGGCTTGGACCGCTTGTGTGCAGTACAATTATTGGCAACCTATCAGCTACTTCTACGCTTCAAGTTCTGGCTTTAATCTTTAAAGTTTATGAGTGATTTTTTTTTTTTAATTTACCTCTTTTCTGGAGAGTTTTACTTCAGCATCCCCCACCCCCATGTTTTTTCAACCTTTTCCAAAACTTACATATTTTATATGAGCGATCTTTGTGTGGACTTGACCCAAGCAGAAGGAGGCGGGGTGTGCAGAACCCCGGGGGACTGGGACGAGTCCTGCTCACAGCCCTTTATAACTGTAGAATTCAGCATTTCCCAACATCTCCACCAGGGATTAAGGAATTTAAGGCGTTATCGTGTGAAGCAGTGTAAACGCACCCAAGTTGGAATTTGGAGTCTTGGTGGTGGTTGACCCAGAGAAAGAACGTTTCTGTACTCTGGACTCCTGCTTATAAAAAAAAAAAAAAAAAAAAAAAAAAAAAAAATGGAACTTGCAAGGTTTATTGCAAGGGCAATGAATGAATACCTATTTTACTTCCACTTTTCATTTTGGAATCATTCTAAGCAAAACAAAAAATTCACCAATAGAAGAGAGCTCCTCGATACCCGGCCCCTTTCCTCCAGTGCTCCTCCTACCGTCCCCAGGCACACCTGACAAACTGAGACGCCAACCCTGGGACATGGCGATGAGCTGAGCTTCGAGGTTTGTTCAGCTTTGCCGATTTCCCACTAATTTTCAGGATTCAATTCAGGATACCACACTGCACTTAGGAAAGTACTTATTTTACTCTTTAAAACATTCAGGTGTCTGCACATAGTAAATACTCACTAAATATAATTTAATCCTGCAAGACTATTTCCCTGTGAGTGAGATGGACAATTGTACAAGGGTTATATGTTAATGGGAATTTAATCTCCCTTTTCTGCACTGATCCAACTGCAAAAAAAAAAAAAAAAAATCAATTAATACAAAATAAGGGATAGTTTATTTTTGTGATAAAATCAAATCTACATTAATTACTCCCTCAAAAGGAATCCATTTCTAGGATATTGTGAGCAAAATGAGTCACACTTTGGCTATTTAACTCATTGATAGCTCGTTCATTCCCTGAGGAAGCACTGTTGAAGAGCAGACAATCTGTGAGACAGAGGGCCTCAGGCTGCAGGGCTCCTACAAACACATCAGACTCAGTCCATCCTCCATAGGACAACTACATTTTTTCATAATCATAACCAAGCAATCTGACACAGAGCCTGACACAGTTTAGAGTGAAACACGAAGGACTGGAGCTCTTATCAAAGCACAGCCAAGAAACTTCACCCAGAAATGGGGACAGATGTTTGGTGAAAGGGGACAGTCATGGTGCCTTTGACTCCTATCGCCACATCTGCAGGACCAAGATGGAAGTGGACAGAGGAAGGTATGAGGCCCAGCAGCACAGGGCTCCAGGGGTACAAGGCTCCAGGGCACAGGGCTCCAGAGGTGACTACCAAGCATCCTGGACCTGGCTGAGCAGGGCAGCAGCCGGCCTTGTGGTAACCAAAGATGTCACCAGATTCTCGGAGCTCATGCCACAGGCAGCCTGTTCTGGCTGTCTTACAGCTTTTATTTCAGGTAAATCTCACTTGTCTTATGAAACAGGTGAAAATGACTCTAGCTTGTACAGAGAAAATGAGGCAAAGGGCTCTGTTACAAGAAAAATAAGAAGGAAGACCCTAAAATAATCATTCTCTATTACAAAATGATGTAAGAAACAGGAGAAATTGAGATCTCATCTGGGTGGGATGAGGTTAGCTCCATGCATGAGTGTAGCATTTGGCAACTAAGTGGCCCTGGAACCAGCCGAGGCAGATGACTGATAGGAAACTGTGCACGGAAGAAACAGCACTGCCAAAAGTTAGGCATTTCCCTAGGAATGCCGGGCTCCCGTTTGGTCAACGGGCAGATCGAGAGGGCAGGTGTGGTGGATCCATGTGTGCATCCAGCTGAGGGCCATGGAAAAGATGTACTTAATTCAGCAGAAAATGGTTAGCTCACAAGGATGTTTGCTTGTGAACTGATACACTCACAAGTCCATGTCAGAAAGACTGATTTGTCACCGCAGAGCATGGATTTCAGAGTCGGAAGATACAAGAGGCAAAGCAGAAACTAAATGTCATCGCCCACTCAAGAGAGACATGATGACCACCCAAAATAAGGGAGGAGAAGAAGACCCTGAAGAGAGAGGCTGGACATGGCTTTAGGTGAGCGGCTTAGGAATGAGGAAGGGACATCGAGCTGCCTGAGGGGACCCAGTGGCTGAGGAAATGGCTCTCTATTAACAGAGCTCTGGAGCAGCAGGAAGAAAGCATGCTTTGGGCTCGTGTGACAGGCTTGTTTGTAAAGCCCCCAGGTTTCTGGTGCTTGAGGAAGAGTTAAGTGGAGATTGTTAAGCAGACTGGAAGAAAGGCAGAGACCAGCCCTGTCTCGGAGGGGCTGGGCCTCCCACCTGGGCAGGAAATCATTTCAGGGGAGCTGGGAAGTGGATGCTTTGAGGGTGACGGGAGAGGTTGGAAACAGAGGCTGGACCTCGGAGGGCACTCTATGCATTTAGGAATGAGAAGGAAGAGCAGCGGGAGAGACAGAAGGATGGAGGTGGGGTGGGGCTGAGAACCCAGGACTGTGGCCTTGCAATAGCAGGAAGCCAGATTTCAAGAAAGCAAACTGAATCTGCAGCACACAGAGCTTCACCAGCACAAATGCCAGTGTCCTAACTTGAAATGTCCACTGGTTGGTTCTATTATGGTTTGTAGAAGATTGGTTCTTTTAAACAATATTTCCAGGAAGAATTTCAGAAAAAATTCACTTCTGAAAATACATAAATAAGTTCACTGAAGGAGTTTGAGCTACCCTATGAGTCTCTGCCAAGCAGCGACCTGCTGGGGGACATGTCGCACGTATATCGGAAGGCTTCTGCTTATAATAGAACATCTTGCTGGAAAAATCATTTACCCGTTTAGGGCTTTAGAGAAAATATGTTTGCAATTATTCCATTACCTTGCCAAACTGCAATTTGTCTGCCTCCAAGGGCTGAAAAGAATAATTTTGAATTAAAATACTTTTGAGTTCAGTATGTTTCTTTGGTAGCTTTTTATCTATTTGCCCATGTTAGATTTTTAAAATGTTGCCACATTAAACCTTCCTGTCCCCAGAAACTTAATAGGAGAAAAGTGAAATCTCTCTGATATTAAGTTCCTTCAGATGTTGAACTATTAGAACACCCTTGAACAGCTCTCAGGCTAGGCACAAACAAGGTGAGCTTTAAGAAATAAATCAGACGGACGACAGCAGAAAGACGGACAGTAGGGAGGGTGAGTGACTGAGACTGAAATAGCTCGGTTTAAGTCCCCTCAGCTGTGCTGCTGTGCACTTCCAGACACCGGCCCACCCTAGTGTAGAGCATCTGCGCGGGACTGTCTGCAGTTTGCCTTCCGGTGCACAGTGACTCTGCACACAGCACAGATAGAAGTTTCTCCATCTTTGCTGTTTGTCTTAGCTCTTGAGCTACTAATACGCCCAGAGAAAGAGAACAAACTAAAGGTATCTTCCAGCTGGTAGAGTGGTGCACACCTGTCCTCTCAGTATTATGGGATGAGAAGGCAAGAGGCTCACAAGTTCCAGTACAGCCTATGCAAATTAGCAACCTAATGAGAACTGAGTTAAAGTAAAAAATTTAAAAAGTGGGGAGAAGAGGGTGTTGCTCACTGCGAAGGCCCTACGTTCAGTCCCCAATACTATTTAAAAAGTAAATAAAATTTTACCTTTCTATAAAGTTGAAACTAGAAAGGTATATTTTAGAAGTACATGTAGATCAAAGAGAATTAATAATATTCCTTTGTATAAGCACATTATATTAGACAAGATTTGATATGCTAATTAATATTTAGGAGTTATAACCATTAATCCTGATATGTCAATTTATTTGGATTAAAATCACCTAGCTGGCTAGTAGAGCAAATGCACAGGTATCTCTTGGGAGTCACAGAGGCCTGGTCTTGGGGTCCATACGTGGTCCCACACCCCTTCCTTTCTGGTCCTTTTCCCTGCTCTGCTTTGCAGCCTCCATGGCTAAGCAGCTTTCCTTCACCACACCCTTTCTCCATGTTTCTGCCTTGGAGCAGCCAACCATGGACTGAACTCTCCCAAAGCATGAGGAACACTATAGTTCTCTTCCTGTAAGTTGTGAGTACCCAATATTGTGTTCAGCACTAGGAAAGCTAACAAATAAGAATCAGAAAGGGATTACAGGTTTCATTTATAAAAAATACATACTGAATTCAAAATGACAGAACTATAAGGAACATGACAAAATATAGTCATTGTACATGCTATGCTTCTCGTTTGTTTTTGTGGTGCTAGGGACTGAACTCAGCGTTTTGTGAATGCAAGGCAAGAGCACTACCACTGAGCCACATCCCCAGCCCTCACAATATAATCATTATGTTCTTGAACTAAATACTATAAACAATATTTACACACATACACACACACACACACACACACACACACATATACACACACACAAACTGTACATGTGAAAATTTGATAACTAGAAAATAGCATATTTCCTTATATCTTTCCTTATATTATTATTAAAGGAATACTAATTAAGGAAATGCATCACACAAAATAAATATGACAAATTCCCTGGAGACCAAAATATAGTATCAAAAACTCTAGAAAAATTAAGAATTTTGTATTTTATAAGACTCTCAATCTCAGAAAACAATGGATTTCTTGTAGTAACCACAGCAAATCTGGTTAATGTCCTTTTGTTTCATGGTCATTGAAAACAAGGAACAGAGGACTAATTTAGTTTTATTTTGTATATACAGTAGCTTTAAAAAGATAAAAAGAAACTTTTTCAACTGCCTGAAGCTTGGTGTGTTCAGAAACTTGGCCTCCAGTTTTGTTTGACCCTGGTTTTGCCTATTTATTACATTGGTACCTATGGAGCCCTGTCTCCCCTTTTCACTAAAGCACTCTTCAGAATATGCACTGCACTGATGTTTCCTGAGTGACATTTCAGAGAAATGAGAGCCAATTTCTCCAAGCACACTTTGCTGACTCTGCTGTTTGTGAGGAGGGCATGGCCTCAAGGAATAGAACTGTACTCAGGTTGGCGGTTCTAATCAGAAGTGTGTTACAGAAACAATTCTTTCCTTACAGAGTCAGAAATCCTCTTGAGTGAACAACACAGATTGAACCATAACCACCTGTTCTAGTGGTTTCCTATTATTTATTGTGCTGGTATAAGACAAACAGCAGAGTGGTCTTCACCACAGAATAGTAGAATACAGCATAAGCAGGGATTAGACAGTCACCATATTTCCCTCATGAGGAGGGATTTCCGACATCACAGAGCTCAAACTTCCTCAAATCATACTTCCCTACATTGGTATGTACACATGCCTGCATGTGCGTGAGCACACATTCACACACATAGGATTTTGCTAACAACGGCCTGCTTAGAAAGAACCATAGTGCTACATTTATTTCCCATGTTCTGGCCACATCCCTCCACCCTCTCTGTAATCCAGGCAGGAGTGTGGTTGATGCGTGTGGAAATGGTTAGCTCTTCTCCATGTGCTTACATTGCAGATTAGCCATGGTTCTAACCTCTAGTTTTAATGCAAACCACTGGACTCTGTGTGTGTGTGTGTGTGTGTGTGTGTGTGTGTGTGTGTGCGCGCGCGCGCGCACGCATGCAGTATGTCAGATAAATGTTCACCAGTTCTTCTTTAAGTGTGTTAAAGACAAGATGTCTTCATTTCTCGTTGTCCTTTGTGGCCCCCATATCTCAGTTTTTTGATGTGTTACCCTGGGACACTTCTCTTTCCTAGGTCCTTTACCACAATACCAGAGAGGTATCTAGTCTTGAAAATCCAAGCAAATTCCTGCTTTTGTTTTTAACTTGGCCCCTCTAATAACTTGGACGAACAAATAAAAGAAATCAATTCAGAGCAAGTAATCTATACAATAGGATGGCTAACTTTAATAAAAAGAAAATCTGTGGCCAATAACCATTAAATGTAGTTTCCAAGATGCACCTTTATTTTCCTGGAAAGTTGTGTTCCCAATTAAAAGAACATGTGATCCATGGTGCGTCTTTTCATAAGCATTCATCCAACAACAGTTCTGAAGCTGATTCAAAGGACTTCGGAGAGGAAGAGCGCAGTACATGTATGGGCAGTGTGCTGTAGTTTGCCTCGTAGTCCTTCAAGCTCTCGTCCCTCATGGAGATTTCTGGAAGGGTTTCACAATATATGTTACAGAGCAGATTTTCCCCAAGATGATGTCCTGGTCACCAATGATTTAAGTTCATTTCACACTGCACAGCTTGTCACTCACTATGGTAAATCCATAAGTTCGTCCAACAAATCCGTTTTTGAATCTGTGTTCCCTACCCCAAATTAAATGTATCTATCTTTCTCTCCTAAAAAAAGAACCAACCCTAATGTTTTATTCAGTCATTGGCCCTTCCAGAAATGTAAGGCGCCATCTGTCCTCTGTGCCAGCTCCCGGGAGAGAGGTCAGGTCCTTTCCCTCCCACCTCACCCAGAGGCGAAGGGCAGACCGGAACCGGGTGTGGTCAGAAGACAGCAAGGGTAGATTGCACATGAAAATAATGAGTAAAGTAGCTATGCTTTCAGTGGAAGGAGAAAAGTAAACTACAGAGAAATGCTAACAGATAAAAGAACAGTTTTTAAAAACATAAGCAACACGCTTTACTTTGCAATTTCATACACTTGCCAAAGGGTCTATAGAGACAGAACATTTGCTCTTTACTTACTGAAGAAACAACTATCTAAAGGGGCACATGGGGAATGGGGTGCTCGTGATCAACTATTGGGGGGTGGTGACCTTTAGATATAGCCCAGCCCCAAAATGAGACAAACCGTGAAAACGATGCTGGGGCTTTGTGTCTTCCACAAACTGGAATAAACCTAGCAATTTTTTTTCAGCTGGGTCTGCAAACATTTTAAACCCTAAGCCTCTTTCCTCCTCTGAGCCCCAAATGACTAGGGGTGTAAAACGTGCAAGGAATGGCAGAGCGGGCTGCCTTGGTACCCCAGCCCTGGGTTCTAGGAACAGGACAATTCCCTGCAGATACTGACTATGACGACAGCCGGCCGGAGCCCCGGAACACAGCTGCAGCAAAGCGTGATGCACAGACAACCATCTGTGACAGATTCATGCAGCCACAGCCCTGAGATCCATGCTTCACCCCAACTGTGCTCCCACCATTAACTGCACTCCAGTATTTTAACCACACTAGAACTGTGGGGACAGACAGGCACACCAGGTGCCCACTGATTTGATAATCTTAATTTCAAAAAGATTCATTTAACATGCATTTAGAGGGCAGCTTGCTGGAGCCCAGCTCCGTGCAGCTCACTTACAAAATTACAGCTGCCCTTCAAAGCGGCCACTCTGCGGGAGGCGGGTAATGAGCATCTGTTTTCACTCCCAACCTCTTGGGGGTAGAAGCTTCTCACCTCACGTTCCAGGCGCCCAGCAAAGCCTTTCTCCCGACCAGATAAACCCTTCTGGAGGAGAGGGAGGGAAAATATTTGTTTCCTCATGTTGTGAAATTCCATGGGATGGCTCAGCAATCTAGTACTGTTTTGTTAGTTCTCCTGGACGCTTCCTGGAATCTGGTCTTGATTAAAATCCACATGACCCACTGGGTCCTGGCCACTCTGCTTAACATTTCTTCAGAATCTAAATTTTCTAATCGCATTTTGCTGTTCTGCAACATAGGAATCGCCAACCCTTGTCATAGATGAGGAAACTGGCTTCAGGGCTCAAGAGCCAAGCTCAGACCCTGTCATTCCTAAGTTGCGAAGCCTGCGTTCAGAGCTACGGCTTCAGAAAGCGCGATGCTATACACAAGTGCCCATAACCGGGCAAACCCAGTGTACTGTGTAAACACCGTCCCAGATGATGCTGGCGTCGGGGCTAATGCACAGGCAGCAGAGTCAGAGAAACACTGCAAGGTGTGTCTCCTGCGTGCACAGAGGTGCCTAGGTTGCTTTACCTCTGCTTTCCTTATTGTTTCCTTTTGTTTTTTCTAACTGGAACAGTTATGTGGTACAAAGAGAGAAAAGAAAAACAGGAACCAAGAGGAGAGATAATAAAATGAGAAGATTCATTTTAGAGTCTGAAAAGTGTAAATAGTGAGTAATTTGTTAGTATTGTCACCTAACATGTGCTAAACATTTACTATTCAGCCTATGAGCTGGTACTGTTTTTGGTCAGTCAGGCTCCTGGTATCCACACATCCTTACCTGGATCTTTACACATTGAGAGAGGAGATTCCAAAGCTCCATAACAGGGATTGTAGGAATATTTTACCTGGGAGAGCATTTCTCTGTGAAAAGGCCCAACAGTTTCATCAGATTATTAAAGGGGTCTGTGAGCCAAAAATTATTAAAAGAAACAAAACTTTCAGCTTTAGATTATACTTGTAGGGGGTCGTATCTCTGCCCCCACCACATACCCTACTGAATGCCCTGCCTGTTCTCGCTTGAGGACGTCAGACACAAATACGCCATCTCTGACTGACCCTCAGCCTCCTTGGGGATGTCCCCGGGGGTCTCACGCACACACCTAGATGTGTCATGCACAAACTCCTCTCCCCCCTGCACTTCATGTACCATTTGGTGACCTGGCTGTCCCCTCGTCACCCATCCCGGAAGGATGTAGTCATCCTATTTTCCCCTCTCTACTTCTTTCAATTAAGCACCAACCCTGGCTAATTGCACTTCCCAAGGTGCTGCATCTCCCACTCCTCTTAGCTGTGCCTTGACTTTTATAGCAACACCTGCACTGGTCTCTCTAACTCCCCTCCACACATCCCGCCACCTAGCTCACCAAGGTGTGAAACCACACAGACCCAGGTCTGTGGCAATGCAGACTCTGGGTCTCCCTCTTTCCTCTTACACGACTTGCTTCTTGTGACCCACTTCTTCCAGCTCCCGCACTCCTACTGCCACCCTTTGACAACTTTCCATCCAAGTTAATGTCCTTTTTCCTCCTTGTAGTCCTGCTGATCAGCCAAGGGTGGATCCAGCGCTCCCCTGAAGAGCATTTAATCCAGGGCAGTTGTTTTCAAGCTTCAGCATGGCCAGACACACCTGGAAGACGTGTTAGAATTCAGGTTGCTGACTCGGGCTTTGACTCAGCAGAGCTTTGCATAAGCCCTGGTGAGGTGACCAGGTCAGACAGTCAGCACCTGGGGTGGAACCCCATGGTCACCAAACTAGCTCAAGTCCGGGTCAGCTGTGGTTCAGAGAGCCCCAACTGAGATGTCTGGTCAGCACTGTGCCCAATGGCAGCCGGGTCCCTCCAATTGTAGCCACTTGGGCAGGAAGCCTGGCGACCCTAGCAGGCAGTGGACACTAGGATGATCTTGGTATGTTTACTTCCTACAGCTAAGAGCAGTATCAGATGGAACAATTATTTGATCTACAAGTAATATAAGAGTGAGGTTACAGAAAGTTAGTCTCACGGTTATTTGGGAAGTTAGAGTACTGTTTACAAAGATAAAACAGTCTTTCCAAATTGTTCTACAATATAAGACAGAATGTGCCAGGAGTGCATTGTTCCATCCTGAGCTAAAGGTGTCCAAGGGAAGATTAGCTCTTGAAAGCTGAATGTGCAGGTGTGTTCCTTGATGAGGACTTCCTTCACAGAGAGGCTGTTATGCAGCACCACGCACAGACCCAGACTGCAACGGAAACCCACTTTATCTTCAGGCCAGATTCCCAGTCCCTGATGATACCTATCTTAGTCCTGGAAGGCCTGGGGAATGGGCAGGTTGCATCCCTCTCAGTGGTAAGTTCCCTTTGACTCCAGAGAACTGTGGGAGCACAAACAATCGAAATCGAGCTTCTCCCCATCCTCCATGTGAAGACAACCCTTTCTGTTAGTACTGATTCATCAAACTGTCTTCAGTACATTTCAAGTGATGTAGCACATTCAAGATATTACCTTCCAGTTCACATGAATAACCACGCAGCTCAGCGTCTGGTTTCCGGTGAGGGTTAAATGTCCTGGACACCATTTCTTCCTGTGAGCCCAGCGCCGCCCTGCTTGTCTTTTGCCCTCTCAGACATGGGTCAGGGAATGAGCCCAGCGCCTTCCATCCCAGCAGCGTTTCTGCCAGATTTCTTTTCACCTGAGCTAAGGTTGCCAGCTGGGGCTCTCTCTGCATGCCTGAGGTCTTCCAGCTCTCCGGGTGTGGTAACTTATTTCCTGAACCCCTCATACACTTGGCAAACCTGAAGAAGCAGGCTGCAGGGGTTACAAGGTTTAGCCATGCCTTTATAAAAACTGACAAGAATTAGAACTGTGGCGAAGGACGTTTCTGCTTTGTGTCTCTGTTGAATGCCACACATGTGGGCTCTGCTTTCTAATGACCAGAGTCCACCTAATGATTTACCTTTTCTCAGGCTCTTTCAATAGCAGAAATAGGTGGCTGTATATATTCTTTAAACTTACTGAGAGACTGACCCAAGATTCCCAACAGCTCATGACTTTAAACGCCTGCTCCCTCAGCCCCCGTGTTCCTGTCCAGGGCAGACTGGAGCCCAGCTCCTCCCATAGTAGAGCGGGGAAGAGGAGGAGTCAGAGGAAAGGCGTTGGCTGCCAGGACGAGCCAGACCTTGGGGTCCACCCAGCTGCGTTCTAGTCAAGAGACTGTTGCAAACATTTGGCATTTACATGACAGGAAAGAGATGTTTCTCTTGCCTTTCTGTATGACCCAAGAATTTCTTGCCTACAAACGTTCATCCGCTTGTAAGTCAGGGTCTCAAATGATCTGTATTTACTTGAAAATTTCTTCATAAACAAAATCTCCTTGTTTTCTCCTTTAAAGTTAATTTGTTTTTAAGTCAGAATTTCTCCTTAAAATTTTCCTAGATTATAAACATATTTAAATTAGAAACAAGATGTAGAATATCTTCCAAAGAAGCAAAGTCAGGCAGGTTAAAGTTCTTAAAGATATGTGAGTATTTTATGTGGTGACCATGTGGATAAAGTATTAAAATGGTTTTAAAAATGATATTCCCAACAATCTACACTCTTAGCAGCAAAACAAGTTAACAGTAAGCTATTGTTGTCATAGTCCAACATTTCAAGAAAACTTAATATTTTAAAATTATTATTTCTTTAAAATCCCCAATAATGGGCTGGGGATATAGCTCAGTGGAATAAGTGCTTGCCTAGCAAGCTCAGGGTCCTGAGTTCGATCCCCAGTACCGCAAAAAAAAAAAAAAAAAAAATCCCCAATAACTGTAAGATAGGCACTAATGCTTCCAAGTTTCACCCAAGAAACTTCTGCTCGGATGGTAAGTGATTAGGTAAGGTCCCTCAGTGCCCTAGAAATAGCAGAAACAAGTCATATGGGAATCAATTCCATAATAGCAGTGAGTGTTAGCATGATATAGTCCAGAATATAAGATAGATGTATAGTATGATATGTAATATTTTAAGGCATGTGGAACCTGAAAGTAGATTATTATACAGCTAATAACTCTCTCCCTATCCTCTTATTCCTGCCTTCAGTACAGTCAAGGTCATCCTCTAACATTCATTGACTGGAGTCAAAAGTTTGGCTCTTAGTATTCCAAAGGGGCCAGTTTTGCTAAGTATGAATTTCCCATTGATATAGAGCATAAAAAGAGAAAAGCACTGTTAGCATTTGAGGGATATTTTTAAAAAGAAGAAAAAAACCAGGCTATTCTCCACAGACCAGAGTAGAGCAGATATAGTGTTTGTGGCTGCCATAAATTACATCCTAGCAAGGAAGCGCTTGTTCCTTGTTCTTTCTGTAGGAAAAAAAGCAAATTCAAGGTCTGTGGAGTCATTTCTTGGTCCTTCCATATGCTGGCATTGGTGTCTTGGTCAGTGATAAGTGCTGCCCTTTGCCCTTGCTGAGTATCTTCTACACTCCTGCTGCTGTTCCCAGAGATGCACTGTTCTCCACAGCATCTCACGGGGCAGGTACAGCTCCACCACAAGCACCACGTCCATAATAGTGAGGCAGCTGAGATGTGGCCCGTCCAACCCCAGAAGGGAAAAGTACTGAAATTTGAGCTCCTGAGTCCTGCAACTTCCTGTGGCGCCCTGGAATACAAGCCTATAATAGCACTACTGCACAATTTCAAATGTTGAGAACTGAAAAGGAGAGGAAGCACTAGCAGAGTGTGTTGTGAATAGGTTGGACAGAGGCAGGGCCGTGAGCTGGAAACCTTCCTGCCAGCGGAGGGCGGCCAGTTACAGCACTGCTACTGGCCAAGCCCGCCTCACACACCTGTCCTGGCCCCAGGACGCTTTCCCTCCCCTGAGGAACCCCCTCTCCGTTTACATTTCCAGGTGTCACCCACTGTTCTCTCTGCCTGCTGATTCCTTTCTCCTCCTTTCTGTCACAAAATGAAATTCTATATCCATATATGCTTGTATTTAAATGTATTCATAAAGGGATGAATGTGAGTATAGATGGCATCTGAGAGGATGAAAAAAGGGAGTCTTATAATATTTTCCTTC
Organism: Dinomys branickii; assembly: GCA_004027595.1. Taxonomy (NCBI): domain Eukaryota; kingdom Metazoa; phylum Chordata; class Mammalia; order Rodentia; family Dinomyidae; genus Dinomys; species Dinomys branickii. The sequence continues at coordinate 105,524 of PVLD010003256.1, read as the reverse complement.
TTTTCAGGAATATGAAATTCCAGACAGTTGCACTTAAGGTTCAGGCTGGTAGGAGATGCCCTCTCTTGCATTGTAGAAGGAAAATCCAAGTGCAGATTGAGTGATTCTGAGTGAGTAAATCCACACAGCACACGGGAGGGGAAGTCTGCGAAGCAGAGACCTCAAGAGCTTGAAGTAGAAAAGCAAAAAAGTGACATCAGATCCCTCTGTGAGCCACCACCCACCTTTCACATCACCACTTGTTCTCAGCATTACTGGACGCGTGTTTTTCCTTTAGTTCTTGCTGCTGCTGCTTTATTGAAGGCATGGTCTTCCAACCTACACTGCCAGTCACACAGACCTTTCCTAGCGCTTGGCCTTGCTGTGGCCTTCGACATCCCCTACACTACCCTAAACTTACCTTTAAGAAACTTTCCTCAATACCCATGATGACAGTAGGGCAACCCTTTCTTCCCCTGCAAAGCTCATCTTGTGCTCATTGTCCCTATAATTTTAGAGTACTTTCCATTGACATAGTATCTTTTAAATTCAATTGGAGCACAAAAATAAACACACGGTGATAAATCAAATGTGGTTACCCCAAGACAAGGGTAACCTACAAAGTTTATCATAAGTGCTCCGGAATGAGAGGTTATGCAGAACAGTGAGAACTTTTGAATCAACCAAATAACCCTGGATTCGACCCCTACTGAGAAAAGTGTAAAACATTTAACTTTTCTGATTTCATTCTGTTTGGCTATGAAAGGATGAAGAAGAGGGTGAAGGTAATGACTCTTCTAGAGTTTTTTAGGTTTCAAGATGAATTGTCCAGAAATCTACCAAGCCCAGAGCAGTAGCTTAGTAGGTAAAAGCTATCATTATGAATGTATTTGACCGATGTAGCAGTCATATGACAAAGCAAAAAACAGATTTTAGTTTTCAATTTTTTTAAACGAAGCATCTAAACCTCCCCCTGCCCCTGGGGTGAACCCTCACCTTGCCCTTCTCCACAGCCGGCACTGCTGTCCTATCACTGTGCACGGAGAGCTGTTTTTCCCAAGCCTGACCCTCTCCTCGACCAGCATCTTCCTGGGAACAAGGAACACGCTTTGCCATCGCGTTTCCCATGTCTGATGCTTTGCTGGGACAGTTTCCGATAGTTGACTCTAAGGGTCAACTGGATTAGGCCGTGGGGTGCTCCAAGTTGGCCATTGTCCTGAAGGTGTCTGTGCGGTGTTTGGGATGAGATTCGTATCTGAACCCATGATGTGGAGAAAACAGCTGGCCCTCTCTTGTGTGTGTTGGTCTCATCCAATTTGTTGAACTGAATAAAACAAAAAAAATTCTAAGAGAGAAGCCCTCCTGTCTGACGTACGTGCTGGAACACTGATCTTTTCCCACCTTCAGATTCTTCCTTAAAAGTCAGGTTTTCCTTGGGTCTGCAGCCTGCCAGTTTGATGACTGCCGTTTGTCACACTGCTTCTCCTGTCCACAAGCCTTTGAAGTCAGACCATCGGCTCTCCTGTATCTCCAGTGACACCATGCACACGATTAACACTTGCTGAACTTAGTGATCTTTCAGATGGGAAATCTTTACAACAGCAATTTTCAGATTTGCTTTTGTCTTTGTGCCTTTTGAAAAACGAAAGAGTTTTGATAAACCTCCAGATGAATGTCTCCCAAAACCCAACCGTGGAGCAGGCCTAAGTGAGCGAGGGACGGCTCTGGCTGCACTTTGAACACTCACCTCGGACAAAGCAGTGCAGGGTTTCAAGTTGAACTTCAGCCTTTGATCTGCAAATCAGTTTCTGATGGGGAAATGCATTCTGGTTTGACTAAGAGGAGCTAAAATATCGAAATGACTTTTTGGACATTAAACAGCTGTTTTTAAAAATTCCATGATTCCATTGCAAGTGAATAAGACACATGTGGATTAAATTTTCTTAAAATACACAAGGTTTAAAAAAAATGAAAGGAACCTGGTTTAGGTTTGATTGACTGAAGAGCATTAACAACCAATGCCTCTCGATCCCCTGTGAGTCTCTGCCTGGGCGTTTTCTGCTCCGAAATGCTTTGCCCTCCTGAACTCAGTGGGGAGAAGAGTGATGTCAAGCACGAGAAAGATGTGGAAAGCCAGTCCTGGAGAAGCTGTTTCTTAAATTTAATAAACCCTGAACTAATCACCATGCACGGCTCCAAGTTTCTGTTGGAGACACTCATACCAACAAAAGATACTGGGCTGTTTTCAAATGACTCTAAAATTATCTTTTGAAACACAGTATCATTGAAATATGGATCTTTATTCTTAAGTACAATATTCCTAGGGTTATGAATTGTTTGATCCTCTATTTTCAAAGGTAATTATTTCACTCTGTTGGGAAGAATCTATAATTTTTTTGAGCATGAGATACTTTCTCAGAGAGAAAGGGTGCAGTGGTGTGGTGCAGGAAGCAACGAGTAGACACTCACCAGCCCTTTCCGGTGGCTCCTTCCGCATCCACTGTGGGCTGTGACACTGGGGAAGGAGAGTTTGCCTGATCCCGCTCAGAGGCAGGGCTCGCACTGCGGACACAGATTGTACTTTTTTTCTCACTGTTGTTTACTGCTCTAAGCCGGGCTTTCCTCTTCATGGAACTGTGACTGTCAGGCACAGGGGACGGCAGACATGAGCTGTGTATTTGCTTCCCCCAAGGCCTCAGTCATTACTTGGTGTGAAGACTGTTTCCCTTGCCAGCAGTGCATTGGAGAAAGGTCACATCTATCAGGTGAGCAGGAGACGCAGAGGGTCCCAGGCCACATAGAGTGGTAGGATCGCCACCAAGGCCGGCGTGGTCTGCACAGGACGTTCTGTGGTCGGCTGAAGCAGGCATGGACGCTCCTAAAGCTCCTGCCTGACAAAAAGGATGGGTTTCAATAAACTTATCCTGACAGTCAGGAAAGAAAGAGACAGAATATATGGGTGTAACTGCGTGTGAGAGTCACTGCTACACTACTATCAATGCTGGCCAGGCCCCTGGTGAGCAGAAGTGAAGGCGAAGGTGAAGGCAAAGGCGAAGGCAAATGCTCAGGGGCTGTTGGATGCAGAATCCGAGCTGTGACCCGTTGCTGTACCAAGCTGGCAGTTTAGGAGCATGATAATGCGTGGTCTCTCTCTCCTTTCTCCCTCTGTACTTATAGACATACACACAGTGGTACAAACAATAACCACCCCACAATTTTCAAAAAGGAGCTGTGTTTGCTGTTTCCAGGGTAGAGATAGAAGAGAAACAAAACATGTGAGGAAGAAGAGGAACAGAAGAGCTTCCTGAGCACCCTGTGTTCTTGCTGCTGTCTGAGCTGCTCCTGAGCAAAGCTCAACCCCGGGGGAGGTTCCAGGGACAAACACAGGGAGCCAGGGGCTCGCGAGGCCTTCTGGGAACAGGGCCACAGTTCTCATTTTATCCCCTCTGCCCTGAACAGTGTCCCCCTCACCTACGTGCAGAAATGCTTCTCAAGTGGCAAGCAGTAGATTTATCTTTTCCCAGCTCATCCCAGACTAGCAGTTTTATAAAATGCAATAAATATAAAGTGTCAAGACAATGAAACAACAGAAATCAAGTGCTAAGCTTTTACAATGAAAGTCATCAAATGAAAGGTGAAATTTTAGTAAATAAGAAAAGTCTGAAATGGCTAAAACATACAATAAAAATGTGAATACTCATTGAAAGTGTGCATGGAGATAATTGCTATGACACTCATAACCATGTTGATTCATTGCTGCAACCAAACACAAATGATGAGTGAAATAGTCACTCCAGCAGTAGCCACTCCTATTTAGAGCTGTTAAACAAATACACACTGATATTTAGTCTTTAACATTGTAAAAGCTTTTTTTGCCTGTTAACATATCTGACTTAGGTCAGCTTGAGGACAACTTCACTTGCAGAGGGTAATACATCTTTAACTGTTTCTGTTTTGTTTTAATTTCATCTCTAGTGCAAATAACATCTCAGATGCATGCTGATGGGAAAGAAAAGGCCATTCTCCACTGCACAGCTTTTCATTTATAACGAGTCCAAAGACAACAAGGGACATTGTATTATTAAAATTCAGTTATTCTTTCATCAGTAGCCAGGTACAGGAATGCTTCCTGCAACATTACAGTTAAATTTAAATTATCTTTTAAAGAAAGAAAGAAGGGAGTCTGGATTTCATACCCACTTGGCTGAAAGTTGACAAGTCCACCTCAAAATGTCGTATTTGTACCTGTAACATTGTTCATTGCCTAGGACTTCTGTGGACTCCTATCCTGGCTCGGGGGTTGCAGTCCGTGCTGTGACTGAGCACTTAGTTCTCTAACACCCCGAGACGCCTGCAGCTGTGCCATTTGCTGTCTGTTTCTGACACCTCCTTTGGATGCTTGTCCTTCTCTTTTTGCAGAGAGGAAGTGAACAATGTGTAGAAGGCTGGGTCCGCAAGTCAGGGTCTGGAGACTCCTGATGTGAAGCCTGGCTCACAGCCCTGCCTCACCCCCACCTCATCCTATTATTTCCTCCTTGGTCAGCCTTGGGTTTGTTACGGCACAATTGCTTGTTAACGTTTTCACCTCTGTTTCCTACGCTGTGTGTGTCCCCTGGAGCAGAGATGATGCTCATCTTGTCCTAGTTATGTCCCCAACACCTAAGGAACCAGGTGAATGTTTGTAGGATGGGTCAACTGGGACTTGTTTTTTTTTTTTATTAAAAAAAAATAAAAGTACAAAAACATATTGACAGACACCAATTAGCATAAAAAATAGTACAATCACAACTAATCTATAGACAAGGTGATATGGTCTCAACAGTGGTTATTGCTTTAAATGCACGCACAGAGGCCAGCCATGGTGAGGTGGAAGGGGAAGGATGTGCTCCTCCCTCCTCCTCCTGCCGGGAACTTTTTCTCCTTTCACCCTCACACTATACCTGGGTGCAGAAGTGATTCTCCCTGTTTAGATGACGAGGGACTGAAGGGCGGAGAGGTTAAGAAACATGCATAGGCTCACTCAGCAGGAAAGGGTTGAACCAGGATTTGAAGCGTTTTGGCTCCGACCCTGACAGCATGTCCTGTTGAGTGCACGTGTGTGAGTACGGGGTGGGAAAAGAGATAAAACACTATGGAGGAAAGCGTGGGGGCAGCGAAGCAGGATATAGAGGTTTGGTGCCAGCAAGCTGAATTTTGCACTTGAGGCCAGAATTGGGGGAAAGCTTTGAGATGAGCACATGGGCTTGAAGCTGGGATGGCACTGGTGTCTGTAACTCCCTTTTCTATTATTATTATTATTTTTTTATTTTATTTTATTGAGGTACTGGGGATCGAACTCAGGACGCTGTGCTTGCTAGGCAAGCGCTTATTCCACTGAGCTATATCCCCAGCCCTTTTTCTTTTTTTTTTTTTTTTTGTTTTCAAAGTGGCTTTATTTATTTATTTATTTATTTTTTGCGGTACTGGGGATCGAACTCAGGACCCTGCACTTGCTAGGCAAGCGCTTATTCCACTGAGCTATATCCCCAGCCCCCTGGGGTCTGTAACTGACACTAAAGCTGGCCCACAGCCCCAGGGCAACGTTCATCATGGAATGCTCACACACTGGCCACAAGGAATAGCTGACACTGCTCCGGACCCTGTGACATCAGCTGGCCCCACCAGACAGTGCTTTGGTCACCTGGATCTCCATCAAAACCAGCCTTTAGCAGGGTATGCTGGTGCACTGTTATAATCCCAGCACTAAGGAGGCTGAGGCAGGAGGATTGCTTTGAGGCCAGCCTGAGCTACATAGTGAGTTCAAGGCCAGCCTAGACTACATAGTGAGACCCTGTCTCACTAAACAAAACAAACAAACAAACAATAAATAAGTAAAACCAACACTTGGGTCACGTAGACAGCAGCTGTCTGAAATGCATATTTGTACTCACATTCCTAGGGATGCCACTGCAGACCTGAGCCAGCTGTGGGGTTAGGGGCCTCCAGCTGTCAGATGTTAGACATTGCCAAGCACCTCTAGATCTCCCCGGCCTGCAGGACAGGTGGCCGAGCTGTCTCTTTATGATGACATTTTAATACACAGTCTGTGACATACTCTATTGCCTACCTGTGCTGCAGAATGTCACCTGAGACTGGATGCTGGTGGGGAAAGGCAGCTGGTTCTAGGTGCTACCTGGACCTCTGTATCCAGCAAATCTCCTAAGCCTGAGTCTTGCAGGCCTGTCAGGCAGCTCTTGGCCATGAGCCTGTGGCAAATTCTTTCAGGGGCTGGTGCCCAAAGAGGCTCTGCACCTGGATGTTCTGGAGAAGACAGGGCCACAGGATGAGGAAAAGCCATGGAGGGGAAGGGAAGGTGAAGAAAGCTGGGAGCATGCTGTCCCCAAGCTGGAGGACCTGCACTTTCCAAGACAAGGGTAGGTTCTTATCCTCCAGAGAAGACTAGTGACACCAAGACTCTTGTTAAAAAGGCTAATTTCAAATAAGTCATACTTTTTGTTGGTATGAAATGGATACCAATTGCATGTGTTTAGGGGGAGCAGTATGCATTTTTGCAGCTAATGATCCCCAACCAACAACCTTCCTGGCAGCTGAGCAGGGTCAAGATGCTGGCAGGACGCAGTCCCATGGTGAGCAGGCCCCTGGACACAGATGCAGCGGGTAGAGCACGGGAGCCTGGCAGGTCCACGGAAAGGAGGAGGATGGCCAAAGGGTCCCAGCGCCCTTCTATCGCAGGGCAGAGTCCTTCCACCTTGCAGAAGCAGCTAATGCACAAAGCTGAAACAGGAAACAGCAGGTCAGGACCCCCAAGTAGAAGCCAAGGAGGGCACACAGAAGTGAGGATGGGGTGAGCCTGTAGGGGTGCCCAGCTATGTTCTGCAGCCAGGAGCCCAGGACTCTGAGCTGGGCGGAGACTGGGTAGCAGGCCCAGCAAGCCACAGAGAGCCGGGGAGGGAGGGATGGGATAGAAAGGGTTTCCTCGGGAAGCTGGATTCCTTCTCACCCTCCTTTGATACAGCCTTCAAAGAACACAGAGGCCAGAAGATCCCCAAGATAACTTAGGGAGCGTGTGTGCTTCCCAAGGAACACTTCCTTGGGTTCTCCTGGCCATCTACTGCCTTCAGGGTAATGCTGCTCTTAACATGTGTGTTTGAGCATCTTTCCTAAGGAGAGCAGACTCCACACTTATGCATTCCTCGGTGATAGCAACGCCACTAAATCACAAATATGAGGCTGTGGCTTTATTTCCATATAATTAATGTACCAAAAACTTCACATTTAAATTCATCAAAAAGCAATGTCTATGTAGTACATAAAATTATAATTTCTTTTTATCTTTGATCTGAGTGAAACACAGCAATAACCAGAAAAAAAATCTATTTTTGTGTTATTTTTTATCATACAAATGAAACATTTCTTAAAAAACTGGTACAGTACATCTGTGGGGCATAGAATAGTTGAAGGTGATTCTAGAATTTATTAATTTCTGTTGCTTAAAAAGGATTTTATATTTGGAATGTTTAGAGAATATATAAAATATATTTGGAAAATGTTTCTGGGTTTTTTTGTTCTTTATTTTTTGAGACAGGTTCTCACTGTATTTCAGGCTGGCCTTGAACTTGTGGCAATCCTCCTGCCTCATCCTCGTGGGATTATAGACATGCACCAGCACAGTAGGCTGGATTTTGTTTTTCATGTCTACTGAAATAGAATACGGTCATTAATGTATTCAAACCTTTTCTCTCTGCCAAGACAGCTGGTCTGCACTCAGCCGCTGTTCGGCATCCTGTTTGTTGCTGGTCCCCATACTGACCTGGGCACGGTGCAGGCCACATCCTGTGAGAAGCATTTTCTTCTAACTTCACGGCACTGTCTGTGCGTGCACTGTCAAGTTTCCTCACAGGAGCTTAAATAATTGGCCATTGCGCTTTTTTGAAGTTCAGAAAAGTCTCTTCACTTTTCAGAGACTTCTCAGCAGAGGAATGGAGGCTGGAATATTCACAGAATCATTTACCTGGCAGACAGGCATAATAACTTCTCCGCTGTTTATTAACTTTGTGCCACTTAACAACTTCACTAGAGATGAGAAGCGAAGGAGAAAACACAGCGACCAGGATCACATTTTATCTTTCTTCATTTTCTTCAAGTCCAGCGAGGAAACCCTGTGTCCATCAGGGCTCAGACAGAACAAAGGAACCTGAGGGTCGATATCCTCAAAACTATTTTTCCAGGGCAACTCACAGAAATGTCTCCCATGTGCATCACTTCCTCAGGTCCCTTCCTGGCTGGTATGCAAGAATTACCTGTTCCAAAGCCCTATTTTTAGCTACTAAAAAGTCATTAATTCTTTCAGGAAATGATAAAATTTAGAAAGGAGTTTGGGCAGATCACGAGGCTGAGAGCAAAGTCTCCTTACGAGCATGGTTCTCTTTGCTCCACACAAATTCTGCTCCCAGCTCCTGGCTGCCGATCCTGGGTCCTCAAAATAAGAAGCTGCAGACCTGTGACGAGAGGAAACAAGTCATCATCACACTAAAATTAAAGTGCCTATTCCTGCTTTACAGTTTATCAGATGTTCGGTCCGGATACTGATTGTTTTAAAACTTTGTCTAAACATAGTTTATTTCCTACAGGAATGTTCACAAACCAAACATTTGCTTCTAGTGACAGCACCCTAAAGTTTTATTAACATAGCAAAGAGAAATGAGTGGTGCAATCAGCTCATTTCCCAAGACACAATATAATCTGTGCTTTTTACTGTACAGTATTAATTATCAGCCACTCGATGGTGAGTTCTTGGGAGTGGGACACACTACCCTCCCATAAAATTACCTTTTCTCCTACTTCTTGATTTGATTGTTCATATGTCAGTGAGCAAAACTTACAAACTTGATCCAGCAAATTCTGTTTTGCCCATTCTTTTGGAATCCTGTCCCTGGTTTGGTCTTCACAGTGAAAAACAACTTTTAGTGTTGGAAACCTGTTTAAGCCACGATGTTTATTTTCTCAAGGTTGTTCCTCTGTGTTGCATTGAAGAGGAATCCATTTTCTGGACTGAAGACTGTGTTTGGGGATCACAGCAGCTTTGCTCCCTGTTTTTCTCCTTCAAGTTCCCCATGTTTTCAGCCTCTTCCTGAAGGAAGAATAACGACCTGACTGGAATTTATTTTCAGCACATAACCAGAATTTCTTTTGAAGAAGCTCAAAATAACACAGGAAATTCAGAAGGGCTAGTGGCTCAGATCTCTGCAGTTATTTAGACTTAAAGGAAAAGGTAAATTGAATGGATCAGTGTGTGTGTGTGGTAAAGGCCCTTGCGAGAGTTCTAATGAAATAGGAATTAGTGACATGGCGATAAGTGTAGTGGGCTGGCATACGTGGCAGTGAGCTGGGCAGGCCTCGGTCAGGTGGGCCAGCCAGGCAGCATGGAGCACTCTGGAGCTGGCTTAAGGAAACGGCTTTCAAGCACAGATTGTGCAAGGCGGCTGAGTCACTTAGGAAATTATGAGCCCAAGTCCTGGTCAGATGCCACCGGGTCCAATAAATATTATGCTTTTCTTCTCCCATCTCTTTCACCACATCTGCATGGTCTTCTGGGTGGAAAGTCCTCCAGCTGCCCTATGAGTAACCACTACTAATCTTTCCTGTTGTTGATTTCAGTTTTCTTTCTTCACTTAATTAATAATCCATGTAGAAGTGTGACCTTTTATTCTCGCTGGTGCACTATATGACCTAACAAAGCAATGGGCACACAGTTTTCCATCAAAGAATGTTGACTTTCCTTCTATTAGCCCAACTGCTACATAAGCTATGGAAACCAGAGGAGGCATTGCAATTTGACGATGGCTTTCTACCTACAAGAGGACTGAATGTTTCCCAGGGTGATGTTTGAAGTCTTGTCAGTAGCTGGTAAAAGCCATATAAATGAGATCATATACAGAAGCCAAATATTTTTACTGTTTTTATATGATTAGCACTAATGATCTACTGTAGGAACTAAAGCATTCAGCTAAAGAGTAAAACTTCCACAAAAGTACTAATCTAGAATTTCTAAATCACTTGGAAAATCTTGGGGACCTTAAAAAGTAGTTTATGTGTGAGTCATCTTATTTTTAGTTAACTAGGTTTGAAGGTTGCATCTTATACTGAATAAAGTGACTGAAAAAATTAGCTTTTAATATTCATTGTTTTCTTTGGCTCCTTAATACTAATGGTGGTATTTGACACAAGATGCTAAGTCTTTCCCCTAAATGCTGAAGATTTTGCTAATAGGCAAAGGTTGAGCCTCATACAAGTAATTAATAAATAGTCGCTGTCTCTCTTGTGACACTCTCAATTCTCTCTCATCTAGTGGCCTGCTCTTGGGTAGTGACCCCCAACAGTGGTGACAGGAAACTGAGCCTTTCTCAGCCCCCCAGTCTCTCCCCAGTGACTAAGGTCTGTGTGTCCGAAAACCGCTGAAGGTCAGAAAAGGTCACTTTGTCTGTGATCAGCGAGTCAGAGCAAGGGAGGTACTGTGCTTGGGTCTTAAATGTCCCACAGAAGTGGCAGTGTTGAAGCTCGGTCTCCAAGCCAGGGCCTCCAGGAGCTCACTGGACCGCAAGGCCCTCGTTTCATGAGCAGAGGAAGATGTTTACGGTTCACAGCCTAATGGGCGACTGGCAGGCAGTGGGGTTTCAGGAGACTTTGGGCCAAGGCGGTCATTCGGAGGACACCTGTGAAGCATGTCCCCAGCCCCTGCCTCCCAGTCTGCTCTCTTCTGCAGCCAAGCAACAGCTTCCACGTCTTTCAGCCATTTCCCCCATTCTCTTCCCCAAAGCCTGTCCCACTTTCAGGGACAGAACCCATGTTTGGAAGACATTAGAATTAGGTGGAGCTTTATAGGACTTCAAGCTCGGAACCCTCGGATGAGGCACTTCGCAGGCAAGCTTGCCAATCTCTTGCTCTCACTGTAACTCTGCCCTGGACGTGCTCCTGGGGCTTCAGCCTCCCGCCATCCTTATCTTTCTAGCCAATGGCCTCTTCATGGTTGAGAACCTGTTGAAGTGGTCTCTTCCCAAGGGTTTCCTGCACCTTTCACAGAAGGGATCACTCCATAGCCATGGAATAAGGTGTGTAAGCTTATGGATGAGCCTGGTCTCTCCCCTTCCTGTCTGAAATTCCTCCTACAAGTATCACTGTCTGGCACAGTCCATATTTTACTTTTTTATTCTTCGTATCTCCCTACCCATAGGACATATGCTCCAGTGGACTGAGAACTTCCTCAGCTCTTTATTGATTAAAAATATCAAACCTACAAAGAGCTCAAAGAATCATACAACAAACCATTTTATGAATCCTTACCACCTTGAGTCAATGACTGCTACTATATTGCCATTCTTTGCTCTATATTTCCATGCAGAAATAGATATAGCTACATGTTTTTAAATTTTATAAAGTCATACCTTCTAATTATGTGCACTTATACAACAAATCTTAGTACTTGGTCACAAAGGGGAGCTCATGAGTGTTTAAAGGGTTAATTTCAGTGTGTTCTGGCTGATGAGCAGGAAGTAGGAACTCAGGGAAAGTTTGTTTCTTGAGCCATTTCTGAGAAAATTGAACACTTTCAAATTTCTATGATGGGCACTTCATTAAGTGTTTGTATGACTTAGTTGAAAGAAAGGGTACATTATATTAACTACAATATAATTATAAGGGTTGCAGTGACATTTAACTAAGGTCCAATTTGAGTGGAAATAACTCAGGGAAAGACAAGAAAGTGGATGTGTTTGAGAGGAGTCTGACGGGGGCTTCACCTGAGAGAGCGAGAGGTCCCTCAGGCATCACAGGGAGACCCCTGACGGGCTGAGGAGGTGACCCCTCTGCCCTCAGGGCTATCAGATGGGCAAAGGAGCTCGTGCCCAAGGAGAACCTGGGAGCGGTGAAGAAGGCTAGGCGCCTGCTGTGGGGCTGGGTCACCGCCCGAGGGCCCACCAGGAGACATGAGCGGTGTCGCACCCAGAGATGGTGGTGTTTCCAGGATGTTTTGTGCCAGAATGTGGAGTACTATCTGTAATTCAAATAGAACAACATTTATAGTTTTCTCTCTTTCAGTGATTTGTCTGTAATATTGAGGCACACATTTCCTCTCTACTGGGGGCAGGGATCCTGCTCTGAACAGGGAGGTAGGGCCTCAGACGGCGGGAGATTCATCTCTGCTGAGCAGGTGGTGCTTGCTTCTGAATAATAATAATGGTACCAACCACAAGTGCTGGCGAGGCTGCATGGAAGAGGTACCCTTCTACATAGTCACCGGGAATTTAAACTAGCACAACCATGATGGAAATCAGTGTGGAGCCCTCAGAAAGTGAAAATTAGAAACTGCACTTGATCCAGCTTTTCCCCTTCCAGGTGTCTCCCCGAAAGGTTAAAGACACCATGTTACAGTGACCCATGCACTCCCATGTTCACAGCAACACAGCTCAGCAGCTATACCTTGGGAGTGGTCTCCAGGCCCATCAACGGATGGATGGATAAAGGAAATTTGGTGTTTACACACCATGCAGTGTGTCCTACTCTGCTGCAGGGAAAGACAAACTTGGTGTTTTGCAGGAAAATGGATGCACCTTGCAACCAAAATGTCAAACAAAATAAATCAGACACACAGCTTAAATACCCTATGATTTCTCTTATGTGAACAACTCAAGCTACACATAAATTAAAGAACAAAATAAGAGACAGGTGATAGGAAACAAAGAGTAGATCTTTTGCAAAAGGAAAGGAACTGAGGGGGGAGAGAGGAGCAGCAAGCTGGAGGAGGAGGTGAAGAGAACACAGATGTGGGTGTGCATCCCCACAAGGAATCCCATCGTCCTGCACTGCAAACATGTGCTCATAAAAGTAAAACAGAAGCAGGGTTAGAATCAGTAATCTGTAAACCGTGTTCGTAGGAGAATCATTTGTATGTCATAGCTTTTTGTATGATTTATCTCAGAACTCCAAATGTAAAGAATGATCTCAGTTGGAAACATTGCCCTCACCTCAACCCTCAGAGTCCCAGCCCCACTGTGGAGACTCAGGCTCTCAGGGACGTTCTGGGCATAAAGATGAAATGCATTTACGAAGAGAGATACTCGGATCTCATTGCTTCCTTGTGTGTAGTGAAAAGGATTAGCGCGTCAGTCACACCACATGAATGAAGCACCTGGGACTCCTGCCTGCAGAGAGTGGGTCACCGGTGTGCTCACAGAGCTGACGGAGGTGCCTCATGAGGACAGCCAGTTATTTCTCCAGCCTCTCGCACTGCAGAAGTTCAGGTCATTTCAATCTCTCATGATAACATTTCTCTGAACAAGTTTGTATGGAAGTCATTTTACACCAGCGGATCTGTAGACAGAGTGCCGGAAGTGGAGGTGCTGCGTCCCAGAATGTGTGCATTTGTCATTGTTACAGGTGCTGCCAATAGAAGCATGCCAACTTATATTCTCAGTAAAGAATAAAATGCACAAGAGCTAATGTTTCCCTATTCCTGTGCCCACGTAGTACCTTGAGCCACATTTTCATATTCACAGTTTGGTAAGGAAAACATACAACACCAGCGCTCCTCAAATTTTCGTTGTACTCATAAATGATCTGAGTCTCTATATGGGCACAGGCGCATGTGTGCATGTGCATACACAGACACACAGACACACACACACACGCTCAGTTCTTATTTTGTATTTAAATCCTATTGAATTTACAGACTCTCCAAGTGTGGTGGCCCACACTTCTCATTCCAGCACTTTGCCAAACTGAGGCAGGCACATCACAAGCTTGAACTTAGCCTGCACAACTGAAGGACTTAGAGTGACTCTGTTTCAAAATAAAAATTAAAGGGCTGGGAAGGCAGCTCAGTGCAAGCCCCTGGGTTCAATCCCAGTACTGAAAATCAAAACTGAATTATTCCTTAACGAGGATTTCTCCTCCTCCTTTCTACTGTTTAATTCGAATCCCTTCCTTCTCCTCAGTAGCCGGGTGGGGACATCTGCATCAGCACTGAGCCACAGCCCAGCTAGTGGGCGCTCCTGACTGTATGGACTCGTCCTGATGTCTCACCGTTAAGCACTGGTAGTGAAACAATTCTATTTATTATGCCATAGACGCATCCATCTAGTTCTACTTTTTAAATTTTATTCAAGCTCAAGAACGGGCTTAACCATTGTAGGATGTCTTCTCGTTATCATGAAAGATACTAAAAATGCTTTGTAACTCTTCTAGAATTACTTTTCTTGAATTATACTTTTCCCAAAAATTATTCTGCTAACCTGAATTTTCTTATTTATTTACATAAAACTAAGAAGTGAACAATAATCTTATCATCATAAGATTTCTTACATTTCCTTCCCTTGGGTTTCAATTATTGTTTTGCCTTGTTTTGTTTGGGGTGTTTTTATTTGTTTGAGACAGGGTCTTGATATGTAGCACAAGCTGGGCTCAAACTGACAATCCTCCCGCCTCAGCCTCCCAAGTGCTGGGTCACAGGCCTGCACCACCACTTGTGCTACATTTCCTCTTGTGATTCTTTTCTATGTTTTCCTCATTGGAGTAAATGTAAGCATCGACCTGCTTATTCGGAATGGGCTGAATTTCAGCAGGCTATTTCTCAACAAATAAGATACTTATAGTTGTACACTCTCTGTGGACTAGTTTTCTTTAGGATTTTTAAAATATTTAACTCCTGATTGAGTTGGATATGAATATAGCTGCTGTGTTTTTCTCCCCAAAGAACTTCCAAGTCAGTTTACTTATTGGTTCTCCCATTATCTGATTTCCCATCAGAAACCCCCAACTGACCCTGAGTGTTGCACTTTAATTTCTTCCTCATTCTGGCTGTGGAGTTGATCTGCCGCTTTCTCAGGGGTCTGCAGCCATCCTGGCTTCACGTAAGGGGAAACTGCACGTGCTCCTGTGGCTCATCCATGGGCTCCCCTGCACCCCGGGGCAGCCAGCCCGCATCTTCCGGGCCACAGCGTCATGCCTAAGGAGTCAGTAGTGTCTCCTGTATTTCATCTTGATTTTTCCCACAGCTGCTTGCACAGAGGCGGTATCTCTCCAACTTCTCCAACACATGGCTTATAATACGGTGGGACCTGAGGGATGCTCAGTAATGAACTGGCTGTGGGGCACACATGGCGCCGACCTCTCCCGTCATTTCAGCTGCATCTGGAATCTTTATTTATTTCACTTAAGATTGAGTGGAACGAATTCCAAGCAATAGACACTGATGACCACCACTGGCAGAGAAATTCTTCGCGTTGTGGATTTCCACAGATGAAACTTCCCAACAAGGGCTTCCGAGTTTCAAAAGGCGGGGCTGAGTGGACTGTACTTACGGAAAAGACAGCAAAAGATAGCAAATAGTTTCCTTAACAAACTGTATTTATGGAAAAGATGGCAACCCCCCTGCTTGCTCAGAATGGGCTGAATTTCACCCAGCTGTTTCTCAAATAAGTATTTATAATTGCACACTCTCTGTGGACTAGTTTTCTTTAGGATTTGTTTTTACATATTTAAGGCCATTCTTTGTTGTAGGTGAAACAGGGCCCTCCACCACCAACAACAACATGTGATTCTAGAGGATTCTAGAAGTCTCACAAGCCTGCCCTACCATTTTTAATTGCTCCTCGTTGCCCCTAAATGTGACCCAAGATGCATTCCTCTGACTAAAGGTTATTTTATCTCGCATGGAGAAACTTTGGGGAAATACCAGACATTGTCACATAATCAACAAGGGAACTATGTATTTCACGCAAATACTTCAAAAGTTGAATGTATAGGAGTTTTCCCCAGAGCTTCTGGTCGAATGAGTCTAAGAAAGGAAAGTGGGGTGGCCTAAGAGGGAAAAAGGGAAGAGGCAGGAATGTTTTCTTGCCTAAGGATTTGCTCACAGCCGTCATCAACATATGGGCCACGCTCTGCTCTCACAGAGGGTCTGCAATGTTTTGCTTAGTACCTGAAAAACAGCACAGTGAATATTCATTAAATTAGGACTTATGAAATGTCTGTGATGTGCCCAGCACAGTTCCAGCAGCTTGAGACATGGCAGTGAATGGAACAGCTTCTCCTCTGGGTCTCATTCGCCCTTAAGGCGCAGCGGGACCAGTGCAGAGAGAGGAGGCGGCGCTGGCAGGAAGGGGGCCTATAAGCCTTGCACTGGTGTTGGAGGGTGGTGGGCATCGAGGGAACAGCATTGTCCTTGGAAAGAGGAGAGCACGGGAGCAGGGCGGGTGACTTGTTGCAGCCATTTGCTGGCTTTGCAGGCTGAGGGCCAGTGCCAGTATCACAGAGCAGGCACCGGGCAAGGCCAGAGTCAAAGACATTGGAGACCAGTGCCTGGGCAGTGTGAATCAGCCCTGCTGGATGGGCCCAGCCCATCCAGCACGCTGGGCATGTAATGAGGGCACAGGGGCTCAGGACTAGGAAGGCAGAGGTCAGAGAAGGAAGGAGATGGGAGAGGGATGAGACGGGGTCACACGCTGCACAGACATCTGGGCCATCAGACAGCTTCGAATGAAAACCAACACAACCAGACTCACATCACTGTGCTTGAAGACTGATGACTGATTGACTATGGTAGTGTCAGTTGGACCCAGGCCCTTTGCACTGTACAAAATCCCTATCCTTTTTTTATTCTTTTATTTTAGCACAGGGTCTGACTAAGGTGCTCAGGTGTCCAGGCTAGACTCCAGCTTGCTATCCTTCTGCCTCCCCAAAGGCTGAGACTACAGGCTGGTGCCCCACACCCAGCCCAGTCTGACTATTAAGAATAAACCAGCCAGATGTAGCGGCAAATGGCTCAAATCCTAGCACTGGGGATGCTGAGGCGGGAGGACCACAAGTTCAAGTCCAGCCTGAGCTGCATCACAAGATCCACCCTAAAAGAATGAGAGGAGGAGTAGCATGCGGAAGACTGCACCACACGCGGATGAGACTGGCGAGTGTCTGGCAGGAGCAGGGACGCCACCCTTACAGCAAGGACTCAGGGCCCATCCAGCAGGGCTGGCAAAACATGGTGCCAAAGGTGGAAACACCCAACATGGTCTACAGTGTGGCGAAAGGGAGAACTGGCAAAAAGGTGGCCAGGTAGACAAAGTGGGGATGGGGAGGAGTCTGATGACCCAAGACTTGGCCAATGGTGCAGCCAGGTTGATGATGGAACATGCTCAGGAGTGGGGATGACATGGCAGGAAGTGTCCTGCCCTGACCCCCCTCCCAGTAGCACGGTCTCAAGGGGCTATGCTTATTTCTTCCGTGAAGGGCCACCAGAACTTCTCCCCACACTGGAAATTCAAAGTCACTGTGACACGCCTAACAGAAACAAATGGCTGCTTCATGATTCTCTCTACTGTGGGTCATGAGAAGCTTGATTTCTGCACACGTGTCCTTCCTACCGACACCGAGGCCCCAGTTGCAGTGTGGATCTTGGTGCTTGAAGCTCTGTCCCAGACTGGTCTGTGTGCTTTCCAGCCTGTTGTCAGGTACACTGAGCTCTCCAAGCATCCTGCCAGCCCTATCTCAATGAGAGCCATGACTCATGGTGTGCAGGTCTGAGTCATGCCCCAGGGTTATGTGAATCAGTCTTAATTTGGTGCTTTCCAGTTATCAGTGTGAGCCCTGCCTGCTGGGAGCTTTGTTTGGTTTTCCTTCCTAGTACTTGGAATTCCTTTAATTGGGAGTTGATAACTTCCACAGTGAGTGCGTTACACGAGGGAGTGAAAGTTGGCCCAGAGTCAAGCCAAAAGAACAAAACAAATTGGAAGATAAACTATATTGTAAAAGACGTTAATACTAAGAAAAGCCAAGATTTTGTAGATAAAGCATTTCTCATTTGCTTTGCTGTGAAGCAATTCACTGCACCTTCTAATTATGGATCACAAAGAAAGATGGCAATCCCGGGGATCCTGCAAGGTAAGGGGTGGGAGGAGGGAGAATTCATTCTCCATTTTCAAAGTGACAGAAGCTATGTCCTTTCACAACTACATGCATCTCTGAGATTCAGCTGTGAAGAAAAGAGGGATTAGATGTAAGGGTAACATGCACACACCGAGTGTTTCTACAGTACCTTTGTATCCTCAACAAAGGGTGATCTCAGACTAACATCACTTTACTTGATGTGGCATGGTCTTTAAAAAGTTTCACAAGTTAGTGCCATCTGAGAACCTAAGAACTGAACACATTGCATTTAGAGAACTGAACCCAGTGATCTAAGAAACTAGTTTCTGTGTCACCATAAACAGTGAGAGCTCACTTGTGAAAACATTTAAAAGGACAATCTTGGTAGGGTTTTTTGGTTTTCTTTTTGTCCTTTTGAGACAGGGTCTCACTATGCAGTTCAGGCTGGCCTTGAGCTCACTTTGTGGTCCAGGCTGGTCTTGAACTCGCAATGATCCTCCTGCCTCAGCCTCCCAAGTGCTGGGATTGCAGGCGTGTACCACAAAGCCCGGCTAAAAAGACGACCTTGAATATGTGTGCTTATCATTTTATCCTCCATTGCTCTGTTTCAATTTAATTTTCACCAGTTTTCTGCTATTTTTTTTCGGAAAATAATGTTTAATTTTTTGTTAAATCTTTTACAGGGAT
This sequence comes from Dinomys branickii, assembly GCA_004027595.1. Taxonomy (NCBI): domain Eukaryota; kingdom Metazoa; phylum Chordata; class Mammalia; order Rodentia; family Dinomyidae; genus Dinomys; species Dinomys branickii. Next base: position 86,945 of record PVLD010003256.1, on the reverse strand, counting down.
TTTCTGATTTATAAGTATGGAGTGCTTTAAATCCTGGGATTTCTATATCCAGTAGGAAATCTGGTTCTGTACTCATTAGTAACAGTTTATTGTATAGTTAACACTTTATCATTCAATTCCAGTGGGTTACACAGACTTTGTTTTCATTTGATGTTTTAATGTATTATATAAAATTCATCTATTTTCAGTCTCTATCAAGATACTAATAAAATGAGAATGCCAAATGCTATTTAGCATCCGGGATAAAGCCTGTCTGTGGGTCCATGATTTTTATATAATGCAGATGTGACTATAATTCAGAAGTAGATTGCTCTTGAATAGATATGTATTACATTACACTCCAGCTTAACAAAAATAAATCTATGCCTCTTTCCTGTGTTTCTGGTTTCCTTTACTTTTTCCATTGAAAAATATTCCTACAGTCTCAACAGTTGTTAAGGCCCTGTGCTAGATGTCATAGATAAAGCAACAAACAAGAAAGACAGGCTTAGCTCTTGCTCCCACAAGCCTTAATGTCTGAAGAAATTGCCAGTTGTTGGAGAAATCTTATACAACCCCGAGGTCACTGTCCTGAAAGGAAACTATCAGGAGATGCATGCTTATTAACCTGTGGCCCGGCTTCCCAGAGCAGGGAGGGCTGGCAGCGAGAGGTAGGAAGGATGGAGCCAGATGTACGGGAAGGGGGGGGGGAGAACATTCCCAACTGAAAGTACAGCCTCAGAATCTTGACGGAGCATAGACAGCTCCATCCCTCCCCTGAACCCAAGCCTGGAAATGCCGTGGAGCTAAAGAGATATTGGGTGGACCCAGTGAAGAGCCCCTGGAGAACCAAAAGTGAATCAAGACCCACAGAACCTGCGGAAATGTGTCTAGTTCTGAGCTCACTCTTCACACTGACTGTCCAGTTCTGTGCTTACTCAGCTCTGTCCGGGTAAGAGGCAGGCGGAGAACCTGAGCTCTACTGCAGTCAGCTCCCCTGGGCACCACCAGGGCTTTGGGTGAGCAGACGCTGGAGGATAGCTGCCACTGAGAAGGACCGAGTGGCTTTCTAGCACCATCACAGACCTTCGCAGGCAGCTCAGGAGGGAGAAACAGCCCCTGGGGACAGGGCTTAGGTTGGGGCAGAGCAGTTCTAGAAGGTAACAAAGGAGGTCCCTCTCCTTCAGGACAGCTGCCACACATGCCAAGAGGACTGTCCCCTGTGATCCCAGCTGTCCTCTCTCCCTCCAGCAACATGTCACCAGCCCAGAATGAAGGGTGTTCTGCAAGGATGAGCACACAGGAGGAAAGAAACATTGGAGGAACCTACTGCGACTTCCATGAGAAGAGTAAAACAATTCAGCCATGACAAGCAAAAGCAGCGGACCAGAGTGTGTACGATGGGACAGTAATGAAAGTGTCTGATCGTAACGCTCACCAGAGCGTCCTTCCTAAGGGTGGAGAGAATAGTGACTCTTATGAAACCAGTTGAGAAGATGCAGTCATTTATTTGGACTGAATAATGTTTCTTGGCAACTGACACAGGGCAACATATGGAACTCACAGAGAGGACTAATGAATGAGAATTTTCAGTGTGACCGGTTTGTTATACATAGCATCTAGGTATTTCACCACAGCTATTTGAAAGTCTCCTCGGTTGAAACTTCTTCTAAAGATAAAGCCATTTGTTTACGTTAGACATTTTTTCTGAGGAAACAGCAGAAATACACAAATGCCTGTCTGTAACAAACAGTGGCAAACTGTAACCAGTGTTTGCGTATCTTTTCCTTGGAGTTTATAAAGTTTATTAACCTTGCATTCGACCCTTCAAAAAGCTAGCTCTTCTTGACCTTCTCAAATAGTGTAGTTTACACAGTGCAGTTGAATTAATTTGAGATATAAAGCAGTTGTTGCTCTAAAATTTTTCTACCAACAAAAAGTACATATTTTATGAGGTTTCACAAACTCAAAGGAAACACAGTTATATGGTACCTATTTGATTTTAATACTCATTGCAATTCAAAAAAACTCTTTTCTTTCATTGCTTTTATTAGGATAGCCTGGCTTTTCTTTTATGGATATGTCTCTGTTTTAGTTTAACTACATTAATATTAACCTACTGGGTTATAGTTAAAAAATAATATTTTTCCAGAATTTTTATTGTTACACTCATGAAATCTTATATGATCACTGGAAAATCTGGAGGTATAAAGTTATTTCAGTTCTTCAAATATAGGGCTTTATGCTTTTTAATGCCAATAACAAGCTAATATCTTGGTTAGACTTATTAATCTTTTTTTAGACTTATTAAATCTTAATCTGTTCAAAAAATTCAAAAACTATACAGAGAATTTTATCATTTCCTATTTTTCTTCAGTTACTTTATAACTGAATACAGGGTAACAAACACAAAGAAAGAAACAGAATATAAAGATAGGGCCATAGAGAACGTATATCTAGTTCAGTGTAAATAGTTCCAATAAGAGACAGGAAATAATGCTACTAGTCATACAAATGATTGAATAAACAACAGTTGGCTAAACAAAGCTTCATGTTGCCCTTATTAACAACAGAATAGCTCTTCCCCTCTTCATGCCAGTTGAATATTCCAGTCTGGTTGTTTTTGTTCCCTTGGCTGCTAAATCTGGGCAGTTGTGGAGAGAGGGAATCTCCTCGTCACATCCTTCTTGCCCACCTCACCTGAGACAGCACCTGGAGCTTCACTGCGGTCCAGGGGAGTTACTGAAGTAGAAAACTCAGTTTTTCCTCAGCATCAGCTTCAAGCTGAGGTAAGAGTTTTCATTTCATTTTGTAACATTCCTCCCGGGACGTTATAGAATCAGTGGTTCCTCTGAAGTTCTAATCATGTCCTGTCCCGAGTGACATGAAGCCTTCTCAGTAGCTGATGTCTCTGCCTCGGGATCTCAGAAAAGCACTCCCAGCTTAACTCTGACCCCTTTTTTATTTTAAAGAGAATAGTAAAAAAAAAGAATAGCAAAGTACAAACAAAACAAAGCAAGGACGTTAAAGGATACGGGTTTCAAACCAAATGAAAGGTATTGTCAGTGCTTGTTATATTACATATTGTTATCTGCAGCAAAGTTGCTCAGATTATCAGATGGAAGAATGCAAGATTGACCAAACCATTAGAGAGAATCAGAGAATAATAATTTAAGGGAACATTAGAGACAGTACAGAAAAATTAAAAAAAAAAAAAATAGAGACAGTACAGAGTGGCCCTAGGCAGGATGGCAGGAACTCACCAGGGGGTGTTACACTGCATACTGTTGACTTCATCTGACCGCTTTTTGTCAGACGTGTCTTTAGGAGATTGAGTAATTAAAGCAATTGCCTAAAAAACATTTTCCTACGTTCGCATGAGGCCTTAGAGCTGATAAATCACTCCCACGTATTGTGCTGTATCTCCACAGTGGCTCTGTGTCGCACAGAAAGCAAGGATTGCAGTTATAGTCAGTTGAGCTTCGCTTTTGCTCCTGAATGTCTTCACAGACTAAGACAGCATGTTTGATTCATGTCATGTAAAGAAGTAATGCCTTTATTCCACCTGGAGTTAAATGGCCCAGATTAGCCAAGGCAGTCATTTACAATCTCCAGATGAACTTCACAGAGCAATTCTGCACCAAAAATTCAAGTCCTCTGTTCTTTGTTCTTTAAGATCACGGTTCACTATTTATTTTCCTCTACCCTGGACACCAACCTAGAGTCCATTTCCTATGCATTTTCTGGTAGACTTCCCCTTCCCTTTGCCCTATCTCCTTTATGAAACACACATGAATGTATATTCTAAGGCAATTAACCAGAAAATTCTCTGTAATTTGCCTTCATAGCTTTCTTCCAGCCTCTTCAATTAAATATAACCTTTCCTAGAAATAAAGTTAAGGTTCTGTACAAGATACAACCCATTCCCTGCTGATGTGTTAGCACAGCAATCCACAGTAATCTAAGCATCTGCCATGAACTGAGCACTGTCCCCTGCACTCCAACAAAAGAGCTGATAAATTCCCCATCGCCCAAAGATACGGCAGTGTCCTCAGCCCATTTTACAGGTGAGGACACCACATAACCAGGAAGGGCAAATCATTTGTCAGAATTCCCTCTTACCATCATTAAATGATTGAGCCAGGACTTATCCCTGACAAATGGGATTCCTAAAACGGCCCTTTTAGTTTTTATAACTCCTCTCCACACTTCCAGGAATTTTAGCATACCAACTAAATATTATTAAGCTACAATAATTCAACACCTTAGGACAAATGCAGTCCTGGACTCCAGGATACTGTGTGGAAGTGAGACCCTCATGCCTCACTGTCCCCAGTGATGGCATACTTTCTGCTTTCAACAGAAGTATGACACCCTTGGCAGTGGTAGAAGGATGCTGACCTGAACTCGAGGTGCTACACTGGGGCATTGTATTTTGGCTCATATAAGAATTTTTGAAAGCTCAATAAACCTTACTGGATATAATGTTTATTACTGATAGAGCCCAAACTTCATGGAATGTCATGTAGGTCTTGCAGACTGTTGCAGAGTTCATCCAGTGGAGATGCAAATGATTTCTCTGGTTGAAATCACAAGCCCCAAAGACACCAATTTATTGCCCCTTCCAATGTTAACCACATTGTCGCTAGATGCCTAGCTTCAATGAACTAGTAAAGTTCATTGAGCTTTCAATGCATTTATCATTCTGTTCCCTTTACTTAACTAATAGTTAAGGATTTACTTAACTCATGGGTTAAGTAAATCCTTGATATGTACTTATTTTCTTTTTGTGTAATATTCATATGTTAGTGTTCTTGAAAATTATTTCTGGAAATTACGACACCTATTCTCACTCAGCTTCCAGGAAGTGATCATGGAAAAACAGAGACAAAACCAGGCCCGGAACAAATCCTTGCAGCAGTGCATCCTAATGATTATGTCTCAGGGCACAACTACTTACACTTCACAACCGCCTACAAAGACCTAAATGAACTATCCAGGCTTTTACTGCCTTGGCGGGCAAATGATAAATTGTACCTGACCCTACTGACAAGAACTTGGGAGGATGGAAAGTCAGCTAATGCCCACATGCAGAGACACAACTTCATCTTGCCTGTGCACATTTAAACTGCAGCACATCCATCACATGGAGACTCTAACAAGGACGAGGATGTCACTACCTGTTAACAGACCCCAGAGAGCAACACGTGCATTAAACAGTAACCAGATGTGGAGTGGAACCCAACGCAGATGAGCGCACACCCACTTCAGGGACTACCTCTGCTCTGTTTTCAGCTGAACTCTTTGCATTAACCAAAGAATTGTTGGGCTGGAGTTGTTGGTTTGTGTTTTAACAGGTTTTTGGGCTCTTCATTGATTTTAGAATAATTCAGAGCCATAAGGGGGAAAACACTCTGGTAATTTGTGTCAGAATTCCATTTCCTCTCAAAGTAGGAAGGTCCCATGGTTTTATTAACTAGTAAAACCTGTTAGCTACAGTGGAACAAAAACAACAGTTGTAATTCTTTTACATAAATGGTTTGGTAAGTAAATGACATAAAGATTTATGTGAATCAGGCATTTATATGAATATCACCTTCATGGTACATCAAATGCTTTGTCAAAGAGTCCTATTATAAGGAATGATTTATTAGTACATTCACAAAGAGTTTCACTTTATCAGTGTTGAATACCGATTTCTCTAGTCACAGATCATTTTGATGGTGATTGGTGATTAAGTAGGACTACCAAGTATCAAAACTTTCTCTATATCATGTCACATATCCCTTTACACATACAGGGATGGCAACGAAAACTCTCAAAACAGTGAGTGCGCTAGGACAACACTTGATCTTTACAAGGAGTCAATGTTCTTATGTTGGAGCCCATGGTAAGGCTTTAGCATCAATGCTTGTGTTAAAAATTCTGTAGTTCTTAAATTTCCTTTTAGGTAATTTCATGTTATTTAGTGCATAGGTTATGACATTATGGAGGGCTAGTTTATGTCCATTATCCCTCAATTATGAAAAAAGTCAAGGTACTCCCTGAAAGAATAAATGATTAACTTTAAGGATGTTCTGTAATGTTGGCATGGTCAGTTTTGATCTCCTTCCTCCAGTCTCAGCTCTAGAATGGGCCCTGACTTTTCTTAGCTGGTCAACTGGTCCACAGCCTGGACACAGTACCTGGCTGATTAATGAGTCCAAGGTGCTAAGGAAGGAGAACTCATGCACCCAACTTCTGCTCCACTTTTCAGAGCTGGAAGTGTTCTGGTGACGGGATGTGACTTCTGATGAATCAGTGTGAAGCCAACCTCATACATCTAAATATCATGCCACTAGAGGACACAGCTTAGTTAGAAATAGGTGAAACAGTCTTGCCTAATGAACCTATCACACTCTTATCCACAGAACGCAGTTCTTTCCATAGTAACTATTCCAGAGCTGAGTGCAACTTGCTGGCCCAAGCTTTCAGAATTACCTGGAAGCCCTGGTAAAATCCAAAAGCTTCCCTCTCTGAGTTTGTGGGGTCAATTGTACGTGCCAGCTGGGGAGGGTCCTGGAGATCCCCAAGCAAAATGCCCCATCAGAGAATCTGTGAAGGCGCTCTTCTGGGTGCAGTGAGTGCTTGAATCCAGGTCCTCCTGAAAGCCAATCCACTGAGAGCCCCAGTAGGAGAAAAGGCTAAGGAAGAAGAAGGTCCCCACTTCCCTCCTTCTGCACTTGGTCTGAGACATTTCATTTCCTCTTCTCCTACCTGTGGACTTGGGTCTGCACCCTTCGCTCCCCAACTTCTGAGACCTTCAGACTCACTGAGTTTCCTCACTCCCCCACTCATCTTTCTGGCTCCCTGGTGTATAAATGGTAACGAGGGATTTCTCAAGTTCTGTAGGCCCATGAGCCAATTCCCATCTCAAAAATGAGAGAAAGAAAGAGAGACAGACAGAGAGAGATCTCCTCTTGGTTCTGTCACTCTGGAGAACCCTAATGCAGCAGGCCCAGGTTTGCATTTCTCCCAAGCTCTCATGTCCTTGACCACACTTTGAGAACCACTGTCCTGAGGCCAGACCACTGCACAGCAGGCTGGGGCTTGCAGAAAGGAGCTATCTCCACTGGCCACCTGGGAAAGCCATAGAGGTCTCGCTGAAGGCAAAAACATTGGCTGAATTCCTAGTCCCAGCACATCATCATCTGTTGGATTTGTTCTCTGAGTATTAGCTTAATCCACCTTTCCTGGTTTTTCTTTTTAATTTATTTCCCTAGAAAAGCAAATACAGAATATTTTTTAAATCAGTAAGACAAGAGCTTCTGCACTTATAATCCCTTGAGTCGATAGAGTTCATAAAGCTACTCGGAGTAGGAAAATAATTGTCTGGAATAAAATATATAGTTGGAAGCAAATACCCAATAACAAAGCCAGGATCTATGGGTGTACTCTAAAAGTGGAAGACAGCTATTAACTATCTTGAATTAGGATTCATTTCCTGGTTTTTGTGAATGATGTTTATTTCCCTGCCAATTACTACATATGTGTTTCTTGCAGAAGTGACACAAGTTTTTGGGACATTATAGGGAAGAGCTGGTGAGAGACAGCTTATAAAAATGACTAAGCTCATAAATCAGAAAACTGCATGGAGTGTGTCAAATATTGAGATATTTGAATATATTAAATATCCACATATTTTTCACTTTCTTTTTAAGCTATGTAAATTAGAAGATGTAACTAATTGCAATTTTTTCAAAACAGTCAAAGGTATCATTTTGCATAGATTACACTGAATTAATGGAGATCTTCCAGTGATCTTCTCCCAATATGTTGAGGTAAGAATTATCTTGCTTATTAATTTTATAATTATCAGAATGCAAAGAACAACTAAAACCAAACCAATGTTTTTATTTTATTTATTGGAGGGGTTATGCTTAAGACTTAAACCTGTCCAAATAAAACCTCTTCAACTCAGTTTTAGAAAAAGAAAAAAAAAAGGAAAAATAGTTTTTCCATGCTAAAACCTCATAGGCCATGTTTTATCTCGGCAGAAAATGTTAATAGTTCAGTAAAACTATCCTAAATTTATGGGTTCATTTAAATAAGGAAAAAGGCTAAATGTAGTGGTATAAAAACATCACTATGATAAATAACAGAAAATTCATCTAGATATTTTCCTCAATATGAGTAAACATTTAGGGTGAGAAAAAGCTAACAACAAAATGGCATGGGGGTTGGGAAGAAAACTGAATAAGTGGAAGAGTAGTGTATCCCTCAGATTTCCCACTGCTGGGACAAAATCCCCACATCCACGACGTGGCGGGGGCAGGGTTCACTTTGGCTCACATTTCAGCAGATTCTGCCCATAATCAGCTCTGGTTCCGAGGCAGAAATAGTATGGAGGCAGGGCCTGGCAAGGAGAGCTGCTCACCACACAGTCCACAGAATGCAGAGAAGAGAGGAGCCAGGGACAGGAGTGCACCCACCCAAGTTGGGGGTCACAGCCCAGTGGCCAACACTGCCAACCAGAAACCACCTCCAAACAGCATGGACACTAGGAACTCATACATGGACTGACTCATTGATGATCATGTCACTCCAGGATCCAATCCCACTCTGAGACCTATCTGTGAATGCTAGATTTAAGGCATGGCAAACAGGAAATGGGGTGTGAATATCGCCCCATAATTCTCAATGCCATGCATCAGGCTCCCCTCATTGCCACCCAAACAAAGAGAACATAACAGTTTTTACAGCTTCTTATTGTTGCTGCTGTTGTTGTTACTGATCCACAAAGAACTCAGGCCTTGGGAAAAGTCAGTTTTAGTGTGTTAATTTTATGGATATATTACCCAGAACTAACTTAAATAATATTCTGAAATAACTACCTAGCTATAATCAGCTGAAATAAAAGTCAGTCTTCTTTTGTATTCTTGTAAAAAAAAAAACTATCAGAAAATTTAACTGAAATGCAAACAAAAATAGCTTTTTTTGGTAATAATTCTAAAACCACATGATCAGGATGAAAGAGAGGAGGAGGTGAGGAGGACCTACAGGCACCAGGATGCAAGACCCATTACAGTGGGGGTCCCTGTTTCCCATCTGTACCTGACACCCATGATTGTGGCTTCCAGAGCTTTTAGAGGGCCCCCTTTCTACCACCTTTGCTGAGGGAAACAAAAGGGGTATGCAGACCAGATGACCAGAGGGGCTAAGCCACAGCTGGCTTGCAAGGAGATGAAGTGAATGAGACCCACTGCTTTGGGGTCCACCTGTATGTACTCCTGTTTCAGCAGGTGCACAGGCTGCATGAGTCTCCTCAAGACCCAGGGTGCCACACACAGCAGCAAGGGTTTGAGAGGTGACAGAGGTCCAGTCTGGGGCATCTGGGTGTGGGGGAAGGGGAGGCTGATGTGTCCCCAGATCTGGGAGCAGGGGTTGAAGGAGCCTGCACAGCACTGCAGGCACTCTGAAAGAAGACAGGGCCTTGGGAGGCACCCAGCACATCCAGCTAGTCAGCTCAGCCACTGAGCCTAGGTGCTTGCCACTGAGAAATGTCCAGTCCTCTTCTGCGCACTCCTCCTCACTCTCCAGCGCTTCCTTAGCTGTGGGAAATAGCAACAAGTGAAATATTACTGCAAAGAAGGAAAGAGGTGGCCACACTTGCACCCTGCAGAAAACCTGACTGGAGGAAATGGCATTACCTTGCACACAGTCAAAAACTATGGCCAGCCCCACCCCCACCAAGACAGGAGTGATGCTAAGCTCTGGTGAACATCAGGAGCCTCAGTGGGCCGCATTCCACCTCTCCCCACCATCATGGGAGTGATGCTGAGCCCCAGGGAACTCTGGAAGCTTCAAAAATGCCATAACAATGGAGCAAGATGCAATCTCACACCTCCAGCCATCTGAACAAGTCCAAAAGACACTGACATAGAATAACTTGTAAGTCACACATCTAAAATTTCTGAAATTACAGCAACTGAAGTAAAGAGACAACTCCATCAGGCCATAGAATAAATCAGATCAGAAATAATCTCTCAGGTAAAAAAAGAAATGACAAAACAGTGAAAGAATTGCTCAGTACCTCTAAAGAAGACATAGATTTATGTCAGAAAATGGAAAGGTATTCCTTGCTCCTGGATAGGAAGAAGCAACATGAATGAAAAACAACGTAAGACAGGTGTCAACAAAACAGCAGGAGTCAACAAAAATGACATAAAAAGACTATGCAGAAGTATAGAAAATTTCCCAAACATGGAAAAAGAATCTGACATACAGTTAAGTGAGGCATATAGAACATCAATTAGCCATAACCAAAACAAATCTACACCCAGACACATAATAATTAAGACCCCTAAAATTCAGCAAAAGAACAGAATATTAAAAGCTGTTGGAGAAAAGAAATAGATCACCTATGAAGGAAAGCCCATCACAATCACAGCAGATTTCTCAACACAAACCATCAAGTCGAGACTTCCGGGAAGATGGCGACCGGGTAGGCAGCAGAGAGAGAACCTCCCAGAGGATTACCACCCAGACAATGAAATATAGCAATATGAAGACAGAAAGGAGAGAGGTGTGTACCCTGAACCCAAGAAGGATCTGAAATGGAAACTGAAGCCCTAGGAAAGACCAAGCAAAACCTCTCCTGGGGGAAAGGATCAGAGGGCCGCCGCGGCACAGTCAGAGGGAGAAGAGATGGAGAAAGAGGAAGCCACTGCTTCAAACACACTCTTGGCCCAAGCCCTCGTTCCAGCAATCACAGCTTCAGCTTCGGAGACCCATGCACATGGAAGACTCCCGACTTGGCCAGGGGATAGCAGAGTTCCTAGAGCTGGTCCAGAACTGGAGAGGAGAGGGCACAGCCAGGAAAATAGGCAATGGTGGTTGGGAACTTTTGTCAAATCCAGTGTGAGGATGAGAGGTTGCAACAGCCACAGAAGCGGAGTCCCCACCCTGCAGCAACCTTCCTAATCAGCACCTGGAGGCAAGGTGGAGCCAGAGCAGCCAGTACACATCCCACCACACCCAGCTCTATGCCTGCCTCGAGGCTGTGGCCTCCTGCCTCTCCACTGTATGGGCGGCTGCCTGTGGGGAGCGGTGGGGTGCATGGGCACCCACATCAGAGCCACAGCAACTCCCAGGGATCCAGCCAAGGAACAAACGGGAACTGGAGCACAACAGCAAGAGAGAGCTGCAGATGGAGGTGGCTCACACGACACCACGCCCTTCTCACTCCAGCATCAAGCAGAAAGCATGAACTGAGTTACTGGGCTTCAGCTCCTACCCTGAATGTCCTCTGTGAGCACCTTGAGTCTCAGCGGCCTGCGCAATCACCACCTGTTCCTGACAGCAATGGGACGAGTCCACAGGCTTCAGGACTCACCCCAAACTACTAATACGAGCAACAAGAATGTCTCCATACTGCTTGCATATATGAACCTTATATGAACCCATGGCAACCAGGTAGGCAGCAGAGAGAGAACCTCCCGGAGGAATGCCACTCAGACATAGCAGTGTGGCAACATGTGAAGGACAGAGATGAAAGAGGTGGATATCCTGAACTCGAGAAGGATCTGAAATGGGAACTGAAACCCTCGGAAAGTCTAAGCAGAGCCTCCTCTGGAGGAGGGGATCGCAGATCTGACATGGCGCAGTTGGAGGGAGATGAGATAGAGAGGGAGGAGGTTGCCGCTCCAAGCACACCCTTGGCCCATGCCCTCGTTTAGGCATTCACAGCTTCAGCTTCGGAGACCCACTACCCAGCTGTAAGGGGTGGGGAATGGTAATACTGGAGATCAGGAGGACGTGGGAGGAGAAGAAAGGGCCTCTGGCATCAAGGCAATGGGACAGAGCCAAAAGGGTCACAGAGGGCACCCCATGGAGGAACGTGCCCCACGGCTGCTCCACTGAGGGCCCTGCGGCTATTCCGCTGTGGGCCCCGCGGCTGCTCCGCTGTGGGCCCCGCGGATGATCTGCAGTGGGCCCTGTGGATGCTCCGCTGTGGTCCCCGCGGCTGCGCTGCTGTGGGCCCCACAGATGCTCCTCTGCTGCTCTGCAGTGGGCCCAGTGGCTGCGCCGCTGAGGGCCCCACTCAGGGCACCTCATGGTCTGGACCTGCCCCCACCCATAGCAAGATGACAGGGTGGAGCCAGGCAGTCCGCTGTGAGCATATGTGCTTTCCCACCTCTGATCATGGTAGTTTGTATACACCCATGTATGTTATAGTATAGTCTGAGGCAGCTATATCTCTTCCCAAGGTGAGAGTCCAAGGATATAGATAAACCCAGGAGTACAGTTATTATCACAGGGAAGGTGACTGATTGAGTGGTAGGGCAACGGAGATGAGGGAGGAGAAAAATTAAATGATCAAATGGGCCATCATCTGTGTAACTGAGTAACAAAGGTGAAGGTAACATTATGCAGGACAGCATCCAGAGCTAATTCCCTTCTATGTTCTCTATAATTCTGTATTTCCTCAGTCGTTTTTGTATTAACAGAAGTGAAGATAACTTTATATTATACAGCATCCAGTGCAAATTCCCTACTATCTTCTCTATAATTTGGTATTTCCTTTAATGTTTTTGTGTTAACTAAT